>CAODLS010711241.1:0-13296 GCA_948243855.1 Flueggea neowawraea
CGACTTTTGTAATTAAAAAGAAAAAAGAAAAGCAGACATTTGTATAAAGAATGTTTAAGAACAATATTTAATGATAGTGACAGAGAGTATATTTTATCGTTAACAAAAATCCAAGGCAAATGCCATAAGTGGTGGGGTCAAAATGTCCTTTTGATTTGCCTTCGATCTCCTTAAACTAACTTAACGACCACAATATGTCTCATTACTTGTAGGGGGACCCCTAACATATAGTAGTAATCTTTTTTTTTTGTTGGCAAAAAAAAGTAACAATCTTTTTAAATAATTGTTTTAAATTTAAACATAGTACAATTTAATGTCTTTGTACATGTCAATATGCACATTTTTTTATTAATAATTTTATTCGTCCTCACTGAAAATTAAACTCTCAATTTTTTAGTGTTTTTAATAAAAAAAAAAAAGAAAATTCTTAGCATTATAATTGAGTCCGGTATTTATAAGTTACAAGCCCGTTATTTTTCTATTTTTCAATCTCTCAATTAAACAGGCTATTCTTGTTCATCATTAATTAATTAAATTTTGCACTTCTTATGCATGTGTACATGCATGCTTTAACCCTTTTTCATTTTTTAAACTTCCGTCCAGGGAATATTACAGCTTCAAGATTCCATATTCACTGGCAACAATAGAAGTGTAAGCTGTAATGAATGTGCCATGCATTAATATTATTTAATGATTTATTAATGGCAGTGAATTTATAATAAATAATGTCATCTTTTCGCCCTTTTTATTTTTTTATTTTTATGTACTCTTCTCTAGGTGATTCTTAATGTTGAAATTGATCATGAATAACTTAACTAGTTTGTTCCAGGTACATTACAAGGCTTAAATGTATAGATACATTCATTATATAAAGTACTTATGGATTTAGCGTCGAGAGCTTAGGTGAAATGATTAGAACATTTTTTTTCTTAATCAAAGATCTCGAATGAGATTTTAAGGAAACTAAACAAAAAAAAGGATGCAACCTATGCATATGTGCACTATATACCACGTAAGCTATTTTTAATTAGTGCTGAAAAAAGCTTGACATTTCGTCCATTGAAATATATATCGCAAGGGAAGTACAAGGACATGAATGTTTAGTGTGAGTTGAGAACAGAATCATAGCATGCCTCTTGAGAATAATGAACAAATGTTTGTTTTTGTCCTCCTTAAAAAGTTCTAGTGATCTTTTCATGGAGTTGTGTGGATGGTTCCTTTGTATATAGACCCCCACCCGGATACTACCTTTCTTAGATATTCACCCTTTTCAATATCTTCTTCATTGAGTGAAAAAATTATTTCATTCTAAATAAATAGTTTACTTATTAATTATAAAGGACTTTAATAATGAGAAAAATTACGATTCATTTTGTTAAAACATAAAAAGGCTAATTAATTTTACTTTTAAGTGGTTCCATACATTATCACATATAATCATAGTAGATCTAGCTAGTAATCATAGGAGTGAAAACGATGATGATAATAGATAACAGAGTTGATACGAGAGAGAGATAGACAGACGAGAGAGAGAAAGAAGGAGGTGATATCTTTGTACGAGATTTTCCTTTAAATACGGGATGGAAATGGCATTTTTGATATTGAGTTTTAAGAGGTGACATTCCTAAAGTTTAAAGTTTGCATTGTTTTAATTCTCGAAATTTTAAAACTTCTGGTGGCATATTTATCTAGGATTTAATTATGTCACATTGTGTAATTATCTCAAAAGGAAAACAAAGGTGATGGGCCCAACAGGTAGCTTACATTCTGACCACCGGGACAATCCAATTGAGGAGATTAAATCTGATGCGATTATCAACATTGAAACATGATTTTGTCATCTCCTCACCTAATGGAAGAAATCTGCGAAGAGGTTTATGGCACATTGGGTATTCTAGCACAGTTTGGAGCGGTTCACAAAGACAATCATGATGGTGTTCTGCTGGCATTTCAAAGCAATATTGTCGATGATTTAGCAAAAACACTTTGATTTTTCTTTTTAGGTTGCAAGGTTTTTTTTCATAGGTTTTGATATGCAGGTTGTTCATATATATTTGTACAAGCATTTCTTCTATGATTTATCTAGAATACTCTTTGTTTTAGATGAATAAAAGTATAAAGATAACGACTTATAAACAAATTTTATTAACTCCGACTTATAATTAAAACATTGATGCTTTAGATTAAATTAAGAACAAACTCTTAATAAAAAAATCAAATCGATTAATACAAAATATGTACATTCACTAAAATAAAGAGCTAGTTATTAATAGAGTGACCAACGCCTGGACTGTGCCCTGGTGCTGTAGGTCGGAAATCATCCACAAACTCCGCCTTACTGCTTCTGTGTTCTTCATCTCTCATTCGAGAGGCGCGATCGTTACTGTGATCCGATACATTTAACGTACTGTTCTCACCATGTTTCGAGCATTTCTTCTGACATCCGGACTTCAAATGTCTGGCTTCTACATTTAGAGCTTCATGGCATAATACCAGGACAAGAAGGAAAATAAAAACATAAATTAGCTTAGTGGATCGCATAGTGCAGAGATGGAATTTGATCAAAATTACAGTTATATGGTTTTAGAAGGCGACGGTCTAAAAATTCTACGATTGTGGGGGTATTTATATTGCAGGATTTTGCAAGTTGCACTGGGAAAAAAAATAAATGAATAATGTTTTGAATATTTGAGGGTTTTAAGACAGTAGCATGTGAAAGTCCTCGCTAGTGGGAATCAAGATTCTTCCAAGTTTGTTGAAGTACATATATAAAAGAAATAAAAAGAGACATTAAAGGGTTTGTATATTTAGGTTTTAAGAAAAGTTTATTTTATAGCCATTGGAAGCACTGGCAGTACGTAGTTGTCGATATTCTCTTTACCTTATGGCCCATGAAATACAGCGATGCTTGCCTTGACTACTTAATTATGTTTTATATGTACTTATCATTAATTAATCACGCACTTTTATATGTTAATCAATAATTAATTAGTTAGATGGCTGCTACATGACTAATGAGTATAATATAAAAAGAAAATCTTGACCTACCTTGCTAGATGACTGCTACATGAGATCCTCCTATACCTAATTGAATCTTCTATTAATTACTGTGTTTAACTAAAACTGATGCTTGACCTTTGACAATCTATTAATTCTGTGCCTTTCAAGAACTCAAAAGGTTGCAACAAGCGGTCTAGCCCCCCTAGTAATAGTACTAGCTAGGGTTTTATATGAATGGAAAGAAAGTGTAGTTGCCACTATTTCAAGAAAGTGTAGTTGCCACTATTTCCATGCACCTCCCCACTTAACCTTGTCATTAGTTTGAACTTGATTTTTATATGGTACTTCTTAGTTATTATAAGTAATTTTGGACGGTTTAGTACTTTCAAAATTTGGACATTAATGTTTTTATATGTTAACCTAACTTTACAACTAGAGGCTAACAGCATAGTATACAACATATAGCTTGAAAAGGTCTGAAAGCTAATATGATCATGATCAATAGCCACCAAGACCAAAGATTCTCCAAATTTGCAGCTAATGAAAAAGATTTGAGAAAAACAAAAAAAGAAATCAAAAGCAGGTTCCTTACATTTGGGGACGTACATTTTCTGGTTGTAGTGATATTGAGAATATATATTAACCTGCCCTTGATCACCCCACATGAAGGTAGTGTAACTGCGGAACTCATATATACCATATTTATCATGAACGAAAATAGTCAGATTAAGAACAAAACATATAATACTATTTAATTATAGAGATGTGGTTAGTAGGACAGTTTAATTAGAAGACTCGAGTTCAAGTTTTAATTAACTGAAAAGTGCTTTCTTTAAAGAAGTTTTAAAATTATTTCATTTCAAAGATTGTCACCTTTTTCTTCACATAAAGATTAAGAAAATAATAAATGAGGTGATATTTTTATTTTTATATCCTCACTAATATAATTATTATGGTTAGGATTTTTTTGGATATTGAAAGACTTTATCCATATTTTTGTTGGCTCCAAGACAATAATGAGGGACAAAAATAGAAGACAACACAAAAAATAAAGTTTATTTAGCAAGATAATATTAATTACTTTGAGACATCCAAAAAAAAAAACTCTCTCCGTCCCAATTTGATATGCACTAGCTAATTTTTATGAGAATTAATAAATAGTAGTTTTAATAGTTAAAATCATTTAATTTTATATAATTTTTCATTTATGCCCTTTGACTAATTGTGTTTGTAATTAATGAATTAATTAAAAAAAAGATTAAATAGGACAAATTTATAATTTCGTTAATAATAAATGCAATAAAAAAGAAAAGTGTGCCTATATTTTGGGAAATCCAAAATAAAAGATGGAAGGAGTAGTAGAGATTATCCTTGTGGGATGGAGGAAGTAGAATTTTACCGCCCACGATTAATGTTGTTGATGTCCTAATTAATGCGAGAAAAGCAAATTAATCAATGAAAATGTTGTAACTAACCTATGTCAGACAACTCCATTAATTGTTGACGAGATGTCCTATATATGGTAATTTGTTTTCCCTTTTCTTTTCTTAAAAAAATCTAGTAAAATTGATTATTTTCAGCTGAATCGTGGAAATTAAACTGCAAATTAGTTAGCCAAACATATTTACCCAAAAAAAAAGAAGAACGGGTCAATTAAATTTCAACGCCTCATTCTAGTTCCAAAACATTCAAAGGTTATCAGTCATATCAAGGATTCAAAATGAATATCAAAGAAAGAATTTTTTGGGTAAGGCCGCTATAGTTTTTTCGAATCTATAATTTATTCCTTGTGCATTTGAAAGTTATAATCCAGTCCCTGAGTCAAGCATCCGTCTATTAAATGTAATGCGACTGAATTGACCGTGTAACTTAATTGATCTAATTTTTAAGCACGGGGACTCTCTCATACATTTGACCAAACTACAAGGATCACATCGTAATTAACACAATCTTTTTTTTCTTTTAAATTGTAATTTTCTTTCATCTTAACCTCACTATTTATGAGTTGTAAATGTACCAAATTACTTTCCAATGAAAACTAAAATTGTGTTTTTAATCTAAACTTCATAAATGAAAGCAGACCATATAGTTTTCTTGCAGATATATAATTTTGCAAAGAAAAGTATAAAACGAATAATTCTTTATTTCTTTTCATATTTGATTTTCTAGACATACGGTTGAGATGAAATTATTCACACATGGAATTATTTTACGAGTTCTAATGGTACTATGCATATAACAAGGAATTTAACTAATTTTTGCTGATCATTGCCGGAATTTTAATATTTTTGTGGCTCTAATAAATATGCCATGCATTTCATGATGCATGAATCTTTGATAACAACGTGTAGATTGAAAATACAACCCATATCTAATTCCAATATTAAAAAAAAAAAACGGAGAGAGCTGATAGAGTTAGAGTGCATTATTAGTAAATTAACGAAGAAAGAAAAAGGAAAATATAGAAAGAGACATCGCATTACGCGCTGAAAATACAACATAAATATCATTAATTTTCATAAGAAGATGAAATACATGTACGAACATATTAAGAGTCGACTAACACAAGAAATAATGCAAATTCATAATAGCCCTAACTCTCATCTAACGTCATTACTTCTACGTACCCAAAAAACATAATTAAGGAAACAGAAACAAACGATAACAATATTGACGATACTACAAACAACTAATATTGCCATAGTTTTGGGTGGAACTAATGACCTACACCAGGGCTATGGCCAGGGTTTGTGGGGCGAAAAGCGTCTACGTCCAAACCATCACTAGTTTTTACGAGATGCTGCGAGACTTGACCATTTGGCTTTGCAACATTTTCACTGTTTCTTGCTATGCTCTTCCCATGATCGGCACTAGAGCCGTTTCCTCTCACTTTTAAATTTCTTGCTTCGGTGCACATAAAATGAGGGGATAATAGTAATATCAAGAAAATGAAGAAGCTACAACTTACATTGGCCATGTTCAAAGCAATATAGGAATGAAAATATTAATAACCTAAAAACTCTTTTTTATATTTTTAAAAGAGAAGAAAATTCAGGTAAGCACCAAAGCTAGAAATTGTAGCTTGAGGTAGGAGGATATGCTCATAAGGAATTCCTTAGTTTGAGGGGGTATTTAAGGAGGTGAAAAGTGGCATCATGTGAAGGCCTACACTATTAATTAATTTCCAAATAATTAACAAGAAAATCAAAATTAAAAAAAAAAAAGAACCCCCAATATCAAGGAAGATTCCTTCGGTGAACGGACCTACTTTTGGCCTTGATGAATTAAAGAAAATGGAGTGTATATTAAGCATCGCGTTGTGTCCACTACTATCTGCGAGGCTCTCATTGTCTACGTTAAAAGCAAAACCAGCAGTGACAACTTAGTTATTGAGGTGTCCTTTTGGGAAGTTCATTTATGCATGTTACTATGTTAAAAATTTTTAAAATTTTTACCTTTCTTCTCGAAATGTTCTTGCTTGAATTTTCATCACTTTATTTTTTGCAATTACTGACATTGATCGTATGAATGCAACCTCAAAATTTAATTAATGACCACTCAAAGGATATTTTTAATTTTTCAGAATTTCTTTTTTAGAGTAAAAATTATTTTTAAAACAAAACGTGACCAATAAGAAGGTTGGTGATGTATTTGATTTGATTACCACGTTTTATAGTTTAATATTTCTTTTTTGTATTTACATCATGCGATGCGAATAAAATTTTGGGACAGTGTCAATAAGATTTTAAGTTAACGTCCAATTTGTTCCTTGTTGAAATCAATCACATTGCTACTTTAACACAATTCTCAATATAAAATCACTGTCAAAGAATATTGTGATTGACCAAAGCCTATTTACGTGGTTTGATAAGCATGCTTACGTCCCCGAAATGAGGTTTTCAGTCATTTATTTCATTAACTCACTCAACAATCACAATAGAAGAGACCGATATTTATAGGCTCTTGTAAATAAATATTAATTTAAAAATAAATCTAAATATAATTATAATAAATATGATATTTATCACCTCATATTATATATCTCTAACATTTTTCACTCTAAAGTATGGAACAATATTACAATCAACTATTAACTTTAACCAAATCGATCCAATAGTATACATAATCCTGCAGGGACTACATGTATATAAAATGCAATCTCCACAGGTTTCAAGTAGGAGCTTGAAGGGATCTAGCTAATGAACTGCACATGGAATACTACAAAAGGATCCACACCTTCCAATACAAATTGCTCTTTGGCGGCTGTAATTTTCTTTCTGCTACCGGCCAGAACATGCAACTTGCTAATATATTTATGCTCCATCTACACATTTTTGCAAACTTTAACCCACTCTTCAGGATCATATTTCACATGGATAACTTGTATTTTTTTGGTCTGATCACAATCCACCAAAATATTACTGAAAAAAAAAATAAAAACACCGGACTTGGTCTTCATGTTTTCAAAAGGATTGAAGATGTTATGGTACGGTCATCACATAATTTCATGCTGGTGTGTGAGCCAATTTGGAGTACATGCAATAGTGCATTGGCGAGTAATAACACAGACCTTTTGTTTGTTGAGTGCATGTCTATGCATATACCTATTAGTGCAACATCCCATCATTTCTCGTTTGAATCAAGTAGAAATTACCTCCTCAACGTGACAACAAAACCTTCCTTCTTATATTCTACATGTCTCTCGTTTGTTTTTCCCTGCCTCTCCTTTTCTCTTTCTTCTCCTAATGGAAGGTCTACATGTTTGCTAATATATAGTCATATAGATACGTACACATAGTGTGCTCAACGGGGATAGTCATTTTGTTTGATCCTCTCAAAAATTGAACTCTCAATCCCCTTAATATTAGAGATAACTTTATTACCAATGAGCTACAAACCTATTAGCATGAAGTTAGTATTTTTTTAAGTTGAGAATGCAAAATTTTGATATATTTCGGAAAGAGCAGAGATTAATTAAACACATATACAAAACTATTAAAAATACGCAGTATATATGCAAAAAGCAAACTAATTGGGATTTAAATCTTAAAGTACTTCAATTGAAAGGCAATTTGAAAATTTTAATATCAAGTACTTGAGCATAGCAAATTAAATACAGCAATCATTGTGATAAATTTTGATAACAAATCGGGAATTATTTAGGGATGGGAGCAAGATGGGACTCATGTGCCATGTGTTGTTTGAGGCCATATGCATTATGTAAGCTGCTTGGTCTTTTTAGTGGTGCTTTGTGCTCTTTTTGGTGTGTGTTGATATAGAAATAGCGAAAAGGGTTTGATTGGCTATTTTGTCGAACAACTTTTAGCGCCGGTAGTGTTTCAACTCATTTTTCACTACTTCTATATACCATCTAACTTTTTTACGGTGTCCCTTTTTTGACAAATAAAACAGTTAAAATACTAAAAGAATATATTATTAGTCCTAATCCTAAGGTTAGGGTCTCCTTTTCAGCTATTCTCTATTTAATTAACTCTTATTATTCTTTGATTCTTCCTTTTGATTCCTTTCTGATGCTCGTCTAAGTACAACCTTTTTTCTTTTCGTTTGATCATGCAGTTTCTTTTGATTGATTTATATTTGTTGGACCATATTACTTGACAATTGACAGGTTCATTGATCTAAGGTAATATCCTACAATAATCTTTAGTCGAAGCTAAAAGATTTGGGCACATACATTCATGGCGCCAATTGTTGTGAACTAAATTTATATGAGAATCATGACATTATAATTTATAAATATTTTTTGAGTCCAAATTTATTTTTTCGAAAGTTCAATTTTTGGTAAAAGTCAATATATATATAAAACAGACATTTACTGAATGATGAGAAAACAAAATGTAAATTATTCAAAATTCATGTTGCCTATTTGTTTGTTTCCTTAAACATGAGAAATTCTACCTGGCAACTCTTTCTTCAATTTTATGATTACTAGGCCGGTTTAGTCAATTGGCGAACACATAGGAAACAAAGTTGATCAAATTGAAGTTATCCTACAAGAAAAGTTGTTTGAGGAATCAATTTGTTTGAGCAAAACTACTCAAAAAGATTATGAAAATCTATCCCACTGAGTCCACAAAGAAAAAGAAAGAAGACATGGCAAATCTTGCTAGAGTTCTAAGGTGTGATGAGTACTGTTCTGTCCTACGCTGAGCTCCAAGTGCGCGAGGCTTGAGCGTGCCCTATAAAGCTTCAAGCAGCGACTATTTCGTAATGATGCTGTAACCATGTTGTCACCGACTTCCTATCTATCAAGTGATTATTGGCCACTTTAAATTTTAATACGATAACACATTTTTTGACTTGTTGAAATCTAATTTAGTATAAATTAAGCTAATATTACATATATCAAATATCGATTACTTAAGTAAAAGTTTAAGCCATCATAGAACGTGAAGTACTCCAACAATTATAATAAAAAATTTGCATTTTCTGTGTTCAGAGCGAGAAGCAAGAACTCAACATATATTACAAAAGGAAAATCAAGATGTTGACTGTCTTAAAAAATATGCATGTAATTCTACTAGAGGTTTTCTATTCTTGAACAATCCTTGAGTATTTGAGAGCTATTTTAAACAATCAATCTCGTAAAAAATATGTTGGACATTATGTATAAAACTAAAAGAATAACGACTTATAAAAAGAAAAAGAAGAATATGTTAGACACTATGTATCTAATCAATTTGATTAATAAAAATTTTCCATATCATTTGCACGAGGTCAACTTAAGTGAGCTAATAGGGTGTAGAGTGTGCAAAATCAATTAACTTAACTGAGACGGTGCGCAAAGAAGGGAGGCTTTTTTTGTTAAAAAGAAAAAGTTGGTTTTAACTACTATTGAGGCATTACTTATTATTTCTCTCTTAACTATACATTTTAGATGTGAATGCGAGGATTGAAAGTTCTTCTTACTTCACTATATTTTTCTGTTTCTTCTTTATTTTATGATCTATTTGGTAACTGTATCTCTTGATGATTTCATATTCATGGCATCACGCCCTTAATTTCCTTGTAAACGTACACAAACGAGAAAATATATATCTATTTGTAATAGAGAGAGAGATATACGGATCATAAAATTAAAAAAAAATTACATGTAAAATCTTTATATTATATTTCAATGATCATAAACTTTCGGTACAATGACAATTGTGCACAGCAATCATAATTACTATATATGCACAAGCTAGAGCGTAATAGACTGACTGAACTTATTCTTTAGGAATTACATAATCATAATCATATGATTCTCAAATATTAATTATTGAGAACATATAGTAGCAAGAATTGGAACCATGTACATTATTGACTAATAATATGCCTGGCGTACCAACCTAAATTTCCTACTATACCCATTTTCTTTTTTAGTTCCTTGGTTCTGCTTCTGGTTTTATTTTGGTCACGACGGCATGGCCAACTCCGGGACTGTGACCAGGTCCAGTGGGTCTGAAGTCGTCAACTTTGTAAGTACCCACGCCGGAGTTTGCACCGGCTAGAGCGCAACTTCACTAGTGCCGAACACAGGGTGGCCAACCCCAGGGCTGAATCCAGGTGCAGTTGGTCTAAAATCATCCTTAGACACGGCCGTAAAGTGTTCAAAGACAGAGCTACTCTTTTGGGTCATCATTGGAGACATTTTCTCCGAAACCGATCCGGTTTCTTTTTTGAGTGGCCTTGCTTCACTAAGCGTAATTTGAAGGAAAGTAACAATTATGATTACAATAACAGCAAAATATTTGTTTCCTGCCATGTTTGAGAAATGCAAGAAACTGAATATAGGGGGACAGAGAGAGACTGATAAGAGATAGCTAATTAGATAGCAAGTTGTGATTTGGTTGATTAGAAATGGGGCTTAGGAGGGTGGTATTTATAGGCATGAAATGGAAAGTAAGCACTGTGACAGGATGTTTATTTGTGCATGCAATTATCATTTGGTAAACCATTTTTTGTGCAATTTAGGTGGTCTTAATTAGTTCTATTTTCCCCTTAAACTCGATAGATTTATTTGTACTTTTCGGATTGTCCAGATGGAGGTATATAATTTTTATTAACTAAGAGGTAAATTTAAGAAACACTAAAATATCGTTTTATAAATTTTGTCTTGAGGATGAATTCTAGTTCGTTGTATATTTTAGACCGGATGAGAGTTTTAATTTATAGAAGGCTTATTTAACAAAAAATTGATATTAGAGTATTAATAGTTTCTTTTTTATGTTTTTTTTTTTGAAATTTGAATCTCTAAATTTTTGATTTAGTAAATAATCTATTCAGATCAACATGCGAATTATTGAACCAACGAGTAACAAAAATAATAAATTTAGCATGATAATATAATATGAACTATTGTGTTCTTTGAAATGTATGGTACGATTTTGGAGTCAATTATTACCCAAAGAAAGCTACGAACTAGAATTGACAAAAAAAATTTAAAGGAATTATTATTGAACTAATTAACACACGCAGGCTTATTATTTTTTAGTACAAAATTCGATAGTTTTATCAAAATATTTATAACCCAATAAAATATATCAACTTTTATAATCGTTACTACTTGAATCACACTATAAAATAATTAAATAGAGATAGAAAATGAGGAAAAATAACACGAAATTTTGCATGGTTCAGGAAAAATGCATAACATTTTTATCCATTCAATCCACTCATTGAATACACAAAAGAGACTTATACCAATAGGTTTTTATAAATAAGCATAAATTCAATCCGATAAATATTGAATATGATTAACATTGCATTTATCATAATGATAAATACAATATATATCATGTGGATATGTATATCTATAACACAACTTAAAAGGGTTGTTATTGTTTTCTAGAATAATCTTTAACGTATACTTTTATCACAAAACTTAATACTTTCATCTTTTCTTTTTAGCAAGAAAAGATCATTCCATTTATCTCAAATCATCCTCAACCAGCACTAACACTACCAAGGGTAATAAAATCACATACACAAGGACTTGAGCAAGAACGTGCTGCCGTAACAAATTCATGAGTTTCATACTTTTCTGTCTTTTAATAGAACTATATTGGCATTTAATAGAATTCTGAACTGGCGATGAAAGATGAGTTATATATCAACTGAGTGCCAAAGGCTGTGATAAAAATGATTATAAGCCCACACATTTATATGTAAACATATTCATTAGCTTAACTAAAGAAGCTTGACCTTGAGATATCTCATTATTATTTGAATATTCTTCAATAATGTTCGAATTAATAGTGCGGACGACAAGTTAATAGTTTTTTATAATCGCAAATAGGACCCAAAAACTAAGTACTCAACTAAATATTAATGAAAAAAACCATCATTAACCAAAGTTTGGGTTGTCCCACCCCGCCAAATAACACCAAAATGATAGGATTCTCCTTTGCATGCTGCTCCACTTATACATGTATACTAGTAATATTTTGATGGTTTGGAGGCAGTCTTAGAAGTCGTTTAGACGACAATTTCAAGTGTCACATATCTGTCCGTATTAGCTTCCTAGTTGTTTATGCCGAAATCTGAACTGAATCATTGCTGGCCGCTGAAAGGTAATGATTCTCTTTGAGTGGTTACCATTAACAAAATCTTGGCTTGTGATCACTTCTTCCACTTAAACCCTTAAATATTAGGCTTTTTCTAAAAGATTAACCTATAAATTCATATGTTTGATAAGAACATTAAAATTGAATTCGGTCAACTCTAACAGCACTTTGTTATGGACTATTATCCAAAAAATTAACTTAGCAAAGTGTATAGTATCCACTTTTATTACAAATTCACCGTGACTTGATGTGTTTATTATGTGTATAACTATATATAGTGCATTCAAAGGTTGTGGAGTGATCGAACTTCCACCTAGAACCACAGGTTTCGGAAGAATTATGAATAATTTACTGTCGAAACCCTATAAACAGTGTCGGCTAGGCATCTAGTATCGCCAAGTAGCAGAAGTAGGTGTGGTTGCACATCACCGCCCAGAATAACACCCCCCTTATCAAGTATCAACTACTAGAGGTCATTGTGGTTGCAACACCTCATTCAAGTCAAACTCCTTGTTAATTAATTATTACATTATTGAAGGAATGTCAACACTGACATCTATATATGTTGTGCATTTGTTTATTACTCTATTTCCACTTCTATTTTTGGCTAGGGACGGTTCTTTAAAATTCTTTATAATTGATTATATTAATACACATGCGGTCTATTATTAATTAGGCGTTGATCAATATAATCCTTCCTTGTCTGCCATCTTGCTTTTTGATATCA
>CAODLS010711267.1:0-17751 GCA_948243855.1 Flueggea neowawraea
TTAAATAAGATTTAATACATAGTTTATTAATGTAATGGGCTTTTTATATGAATCATCAATTATCATGGATATAATTATTTAATTATGTATGACATAATTTGACTCATGTGTGTGTGATTTATTTTGTGGTAATGTATCATATAATTAAAAGCCCAATAATATTAATAAAACCCATGAGAAAATTCGGCACAGGAACCCTAATAGTAAGGGAGAAAATTTGGCTCCATCTCCTAAATTTTAGGGATCACAATCCTTGTGTGACAAGGAGAATTTTGGCACATGACTAATTAATTAGGAGTCCATAACTAATTAGGAGTTTTATTCTTGTGTGACAAGGAAAATAAAATTCTAATTAGTATGTGAAAAAATTAATTAGGAATATTTATTCTTGTAGGACAAAAAATACAAGTCCTAGTGTGACTAGAAGAGGAATTTTGGCACACCTCTTCCAATATAGGAAGAGGCCGAATCCTATTAGGGCAAGGAGAGGGAAATTTTGGCCCCAATGTGCTGTCTATTTAGGTCCCCTCATATGCCTATAAATAGGGTTGCATCCCTTGCTATTCTACCAAGGCATAACCGAATTTGAGAGTGTCACTTTCAAATAGAGAAAAATTATTTTGTGAGCTTTAGAATAGTGATTCTAAGAGGTGCTAGTACACTCCACCAATCCAAGTTAAGTTCGTTCGTGTTGATACCTCTAGCCACGTTCACGTAAAAGGCAACGTGATTCCACAAGGTGATTCGGATTCTTGGTGCTAAAAGCTACACCATCGTTTCATACAACCGAACAATCGAGCCTTGGTGAAAGGTAGATCTTCTAACCTTAATTATATATGTTGATGTGCACGGGTCCTTGAGAGAATTCAAGGCATAAAATTTTTGTTATTTACGTTTCCATGATTGCTTATGAATGTCACAATAGAGCTGCGAATTCCAACAGTTTGCTGCTTTAGAAACCATAGATTCTTAATGCATTGTCCTGTTCGTTAATCTTTCTGGTTCTTAATGCTTATTATTGATAAAACTTTAAGACCGTGTCTAAAGTTTTTAATTGTCAAGAATTTGTTCAAATACATGTTTTTAGGAAATAAATCTTCAAGAAAGACTGATATTTTGAGAAAATATAACAATGAATATTTGAATGGTTTAATTGACAGTCTTAAGTGTCGATGATCGAGAGTACTTCAATGGTGGAAGTGACCGGAAGCTAAGGTTCGTTTTCAATTGATTGTTAATTTTCTTTCTACGTGCTAAATTTTTTAGTACTGTTACTTTTCATTACTTTACATTTTATTTGTGGCAACACAACCCCAAATTTTAAGTTTTATGTTATTTGTCAATGTATGATAGACGAACAACTCTTCGTGAGATCGATTCTTGTTTACTGTTAAGTATATTTTTTTTAATGTGGCTTAATTTTAATTTGGTTGCAAGGGACAACAGTACCATATAACATAGATATTGATTTTAACTTTACAACCACAACAGTACTTGCAACAAGAAGAGAAGCAAAAGCCTTATTGGAATATATAGTACTAGTGTAGAGAATTATTATGTTTAAATAAACCGAGAAGGCCTAGGGTTTTGTAGTACTCTTGGGTTGACTAGGAAACTCCATGCATATCAAGCGGCGGAACAGGAACCTGCGCAGAAAGCAGGACGTGGTGGCCAAATTAGATAATGAATGCAAGCACAACCATCACAGCAATTGTCTCCAGTGCATTCTCCACCTAAGCCAATGCATTTATCTGTGGATGCCTTTTTGGGAGCAAAATCCTTTTCAGGAAAGCCAAAGGGCACTACCCATCGAGAGGCTAGTGCTGGTGAAGTCTCACTTGCCAGAAGCAGCATTGCCATTACTGCCACGACTAAAAACAGTTTCTTGTGCCCTGCCATCTGTATCTCTCTCTTTCTCACACACACACTTGTTCTAATTTAGTTGAGTGAATTGTGAGCAAGCTTCTCATTCGAAGTCCTTTATATAGAAAAACTACTGGCAATTCAATCATGAATACACCTAGAGCTAGAGATAAGATTTTGGCATAGATGGATAAGCTTGTGGCACAGGCTGTAGAAAGAATTCATATAAGAAAGGTACACTTCAGTTAAGAAAAGCGTGCTCTGGTATGGACTACCACTTACCACCAAGCTGGATAAATATGATTCGTGGTTTAGAATGAGAGCGAACATGAACTATTGGTGGTGGAAATTCAGTTACAACGGCATCTCAAACTAAGTCAACTTGACTGTCAGTAAAGATATTACTTGTTAGAAAAAGAACTAATTTAACTTGAAGAAACAATTTTTTTTCGATGCCATCTTCCACTTACACGGCACATGAAAAAAGCATCTTCATCATGTTTATCATGTTGATCCCCTCAAGGCCGAGACCACTAGAATTCTTGCAATGCACGTAGACTTGCTATCAATGCACGCATAATTCAGATGGAACAAAGTACTGCGCACCTAGATAATAGCTATGAACGTAGATGGCAGCAACGCCATTACTGGACAAAATTTCTATTTGTTTCACAACGGCTATTTTGAGGCTCCAACGGCTATTTTCTTAAGAGTGGTTATAAATAGAAGTCCTAGAGCAAATAAAAAAAGAAAAGAAATAAGAGATACCTTTGCCAAGACGTGCTATTCATTTTATCTCTCTTTTCTACATTTCTAACCCATTTGAGCTATTTAGTTGCTATCACAATTCTGGGCTGGTGTGATCTTAAATATGCTATACTTTTGGGTTGATTTTGTATCAAGCAAGGTTTTTTTCTTGGGATAGATAGGTTTTCTTGTTATGTCTTAGAAAAATAAGAGTGGTTGCTAGTGAACCTTAGAAAACTAGTGGTGAACAGTTTTCTAGTTAAGTCTATAAAAACTAGATGTTTGGTTTGCTTGTTTTGTCCTGAAAACAAATAGTTTCAGTTTTCTAGTTAAGCCTGCTAAAATTAAGGATTCAGGTTGCTTATTGAGCCCGCAAAAACAAGTGTGTAATGGTTTTTTTGTTGAGCCGTAAAAAGGTATAACGGTTTCCTCCACTTGGAAGTGAGGAAGTTAGTGGATTAAAATTCTCTAGTGGATCTAGAGGAGTGGACGCATGTCAAGAAGACTGAACCACTATAAATCGAGGCTTTGTTTTCTCTCTCCCTTACTTTCCTTACTTTTCTTTATATTTGTATTATCTTGTTTGTAAATTGGTAGCTTTATTGCTTCCGCATTTAACTTTGATTTTATTTGTAAAAGAACTTGGTTACTTGCTTTGATTTGCAAAATTTTTTCAACAAAGTATTCAAACTATTTAAAACTTCAATTCACCCCCTCTTAAACTGCCATTCTATATTGGGACCAAAACTGTGTTTCAAACCGATCACAGGTAACAGAAAATAAATCAATACTATCTAAGCATGTAGGTTATAGTTATGAGTGACGCACTCAGTAACCAATCTTTACTTAATATTTTGTTAGTTCCAGGACACCTTGTAAGCTACTTCCCTAACCAATAAACAATCCTCGGGTTGCCTTACTAAGTTCAATTTACTAACAACATTATGAACTATAAAGACCCTACTTAAGTCAACAAACTCGGACGTTGTAGTTTATTGAAACTATATTATTTTATTCTATTAATGATAGTCGAAGCTCGTTATCACAACAACAGTATGAACTTATCACTTTGCTAGATACACAATCACGTATCTACGAATCTAACTGGTAGTTTATTATTCTATCAACTAATTCAATCATTTGTTATCAATTCAATTGACAAAATAATAATCAAACAGTCAAGTGCACGAATAGAATAAATGCATAAACAATAAAGAACTAATAAGAACATAACCTTATGATTTATTAAAGTTCGACTTCGATTGAACCTTGACTAGAGAAAAGTTTAGCAACACATTTTGAATTAAAGAGCACAAGAAATATGTCTGTTGCTTCTTTCGTCAATGTCAGAATAGAAGAGACAAATTGTTAACTAGCTATTTATATGAAATACCCAACTTGTAACCTAATTAAAATTGTTCCAACAAGTTCCAAAAATAGCCTTCCTATTAGATTTCAGATTTTCTCTTCAAACATCCACATTTCTACCCTTCTAGTTGTTAAAACAATAACTGCCATGTCATATTTAATTTTTGCACGCTTTCCCAAAATAAACCATGTAATGGCCATGTTGTAAGCATCTAAAATTCACTTCTTGCCCAAATCAGCACCAAATACTGTTCATGTTGGTAGGTTATATTTATAGGTGACGCACTCAGTAACCAATTTTCACTTAATGTTTCTGTAGTTTCAAAACGCTCTACAAACTACTTCCCTAACCAATAAACAACCCCGAGACACTTACAGAGTTTAATTTACCGGCAGCATTATGAACTACAAAGGCCATACCTAAGCTGACAAACTAGAACACTGCAGTTTATTCAGACTAGATTATTCTATTCTGTAAATAATAGTCAAAGATCATTATCACAACAAGAAAATTAACTTACCGATTTTGCTAGACACACAATCACGGATCTATGAATCTAATTGGCCATTATCAAATCAATTGACAAAATAATAATCAAACATTCAAGTGCAAGAATAGAATAAATGCATAAACAATAAAGAACTGATAAAAATAGAACCTCACAATTTATTAAAGCTCGATCTTGATTGTACCTTGACTAGAGAATAGTTTAGCAACACATTGAATTAAAGAACATAAGAAATATGTTTGTTGTTTCTGCCATCAATTTCAGAATAGAAGTGACAAATTGATAACTAGCTATTTATATGAAATAGCCAACTTGTACCCTAATTAAAATTGTTCCAACATGTTTAAAAAATAGCCTTCCTATTAGACTTCAGAATTTCTCTTCAAACATTCATGTTTCTACCCTTCTAGTTGTCAAAACACATCCTGCTACGTCATATTTAATTTTTGCATGCGCTCCCAAGATAACCCAACACATCGTGGCCATGCTGTAAGCGTCCAAAATTCACTTCTTCCCCAAATCAGCACCAAATCCCACTCTTTGCACCAAGTCATCCCCTATACAAAATAAACTACAAAATAACATAAAAACGTAGAAATAGAGATGAAAATGCACATGAAACAACTTGAAAAAATTAATGAAAACACTAAAAAAATGCACACTAACACTCTAGGTGTATTCATGATTGAATTGTCGGTAGTTTTTCTATATAAAGGACTCCAAATGAGAAGCTTGCTCATAATTCATTCAACGAA
Source organism: Flueggea neowawraea (assembly GCA_948243855.1). Lineage (NCBI taxonomy): Eukaryota > Viridiplantae > Streptophyta > Magnoliopsida > Malpighiales > Phyllanthaceae > Flueggea > Flueggea neowawraea. The sequence continues at coordinate 5,243 of CAODLS010711267.1, forward strand.
TAAGTATGTGTGTGAGAAAGAGAGAGATAAAGATGATGGGGCACAAGAAACTAGTTTTTCATTGTGGCAGCAATGGCAATGTTGCTTTTGATAAGTGAGACTTCACCAGCACTAGCCTCTCGAAGTGTAGTGCCTTTTGGCTTTCCTCAAAAGCATATCGCTACTAAAGAGGCTTCTGTAGAAAAATGCATTGGCTTAAGTGGAGAATGCACCAGAAACAATTGTTGTGATGGTTATGTTTGCTTTGTTGTTCCAGTGTTGCCACCGAGTCCTGCTGCCTGTGTAGTTTCCTATTTCGCCGTTTGACATGCATGCAGTTTCGTAGTCAACCCAACAGTGCTACGAAACCCTTAGCCTTTCGACTTGTTCAAAAATAATAATTCTCTACTATAGTACTATTCTAATATGGTTTTTGCTTCTCTTCGTGTTACAAGTACTATTGTGGTTGTAATGTTAAAATCATATCTAGGCTATGATATAATTCCTAAACCCTAATTTTCAATTTGTTTTTGATAACTCTAAATTTTATTGTTGAACTAGCTCATGAAAATAGTGACCTAAAAAATATAGGAAAAACTTCAAAACACTTAATGACTTTGCATCAATAAGACTGTGACACTAAGATTGGAGAAAACCCTGCATGAAATACGATTACGTATTATGCCACGATATTATAACCTACAGACACTTGTAAACATAATTGCTAGTATAAGGAAAACTAGTTGATGTGATCTAATTTGCATAGTTAATCAAGCAAGGATTCCTTGCATTCGTACTCTAATTGTGCTTAGTTATATGCGATTATTACACACTTTCAATTGAATATGTAGAGTAAGCAATTAGTTTAAAGGAGAAAAAGGCATAAAAGAAGGACTTAAGAAGAGAAGAAAACACCAAGTAAAGGAGGAACAAAGATTTTAACCGAAGCTAACTATGGCCGGCATCACACCTTCAATCATAAGCATTATGCGCAAAGCCTCCAGTTGCCACACCCTTCACCACCGTCACCACCATGACTGTGTCAAGCTTCTACTTTGCACCACGATTGTGGTGGTGGAAAAAAATGGGAGGTCACGACTATGGCCACCAAATCCATGACTGACAGAGAAAAATGGAGTCATGTGGCCAAAATTTAAGCATGTGGACTCAAGTGGCTAGAGAGGGCAATTTTGGAGGAGGGTACCTTAAGGTTATGGTACAAAAGGAGGACTATAAATATTCATTGACTTGCCTAATTGGGGATTCTTTTAGAAATTATTGAAAGTCACCAAAGAACAATCAAGCTTGGAAGAAAGAGAAAGAAGATTCTAGATTGAGAAAGAAGAGATACCTTGAAAAGAGCTTTGGACAGGATTCTTCCTAATCACTTCTACTTCAATCTCCACATTTTGTGTTATAGGTGACAATGTTTAAATTGTGTTTACTATTATTTTTTTGTTTATTTACTTACATTATGTTAGCTTAGACTTTTAGTTAGGATTTTGAGATCCAATCCCTGGATTATTGTTTGCTACATTATTGATGGATGTTGTGCTTTAATGTTAAATGTTTATCTTGTTACGAGTTTGAATGTAATGACTTATGATGATTGACTGTTGTTGTGCTTTTGATTACCATGATGACATTTATTGATAATAAATCTAAGAGACGGATCAATAGATAAAGCTTAAATGAGGTCCACAAGCATTAAACTTACTAAACTTAGAGTAAACATATCTTGGGTAGGCAAGTTGTTCTATGAGATTCCCGATAGGCCTAATGGCCTAATAGATGTAGATATAACGTATATTAACTCGAAAGAGTATTTAGGCAATAATAGTGGAAAGAACACTCAAATCCCCTTAACTCCATCATTAGTATAGCGCATGAGTCCTAGGAGGAATCTCAAAGTCCTAATACTTTTTATCATCATCGTTTTAGCGTTAATTCACTTCTTTGCTTGTTAATCGCTTATTTGTTTTAATTTCATTTCTTAATTACACATCAAAACCAATCCATGAGTTTACCATTTTTTTATGTTTGATTAGATCACATATAATACTCATCCTCGTGGGATTCAATACCTTATGAATAGTACTAAAGTTAAAATTACTTCAACAATTGTGCACTTGCGGTAGAGTCAATCAAGTTTTTGGTGTTGCTAGAGACAACATTACTATGTGTATCTTTTCTTTTTCTTTTTTGTTTAATTATTTGTCTTTCCTTTGCACTTTGTAGGTAATATATGCTCTTGAGGTGTTCTTGAAGTTTGGAAAATGAGGAGATCATTCATTTGATACTTGAGATTGAGAGATTGTGTAGAGAAAATAGGCTAATAAAAGGAGGAAAAAGGATGGTAGAAAATCATAGGCCTCGCGATGATCATGGAGATGATGCTAAAGTGGGCCAATTATTGGGTAAAGGTCTTTGTAACCTAATGCTGGTGCATATGAGTTTGAGGGAGATCGAAAGGTCAGTGATTGGAGCTTCACCTTTTTTGCATTCAGCTAAGTCTGGTAGCTCAAAACTATGAGTTGAAAAATATCCACTTCAACATGTTGCCTTCTTTCCACGGGTTACCATCCAAAGATCCACTCACATTCTTGAAGAAGTTCGACACCACCATCCAAGCCTTTACCTTGCGTGATTTGACCAAAGATGAACTTCACATAAGGTGCTTCACTTATACATTGAAAGATAGAGTTAAGACTTGGTTGATCAATCTACCAGAGGGATCTCTTAGCACTTGGGATGAGGTGTATGAGAAGTTCATGATGAAACACTGCTCACCTCAAAAGACGATGAATTTGAGGAACAAGATTTATTATTTCTCTCAAATGGTTCAAATGGAAGGTGAACCGTTGCATTAAACTTGGGCGTGATTCAAGATGGTGTTGAGCCAAATCCCCCCATCACCCATTCTCATTGGCCTTACTCAATTCTTCTATGATGGCTTGACAATGCATGGGCAAACACTTGTTGACACCATAACGGGAGGTTACTTTGGTGACAAGACGATCGAGGAAGTGTATGATATATATGAAATACTTGCCATTAACACAAAAAAGGCTGTGAGATCTAGAAGAGTTGGAGTACATGATGTATCTTTTTCATTATCAGATTTACCTCTCAAGTTGCTGAAATGTCTAGGAAATTGAACATGTTGATAAATAGAGAGTCTATAGCTAGGGAACAATGCTGATTTTGTGATGCAATTGACCATATCAATGATACTTGTGTGTTTACCCAATGAATGTAATTCGTGTTTGAAGAAGTCAATTATATGGGAGGTTTCGTGAAGCCTCAACTTAGGAATGACCCCCTATTGAAACACCTACAATCCAGGATGGCGCAACCATCCTAACTTTGCTTGTTAAGGCTAAAATGTCAATCAACTAGACCTATGGGACCCCGAGCTTCCAACCTAGACCACCCTACCAACAACCACAACCCTAACAAAGCACTCAAAAGAAGAAGCCACCTTTGGAAAACCTATTGATGCAATGTAGGTCAAAGATGAAGGCAAAGGACGCTAAGGTAGACCAAAGCATTCAATCTTAACAATCCACCATTTTAAACTTAGTGTTAGGATAACTTCCTAAATCCCATATCAATTAGGAGAGGAATTGGTACATATGTGAATCCCACATTGCTTAGGTATGAAATTATGAAGAGGTTTACCCCTTATAAATAGACCTTATGCCTTAGTTGTTTTACATCACAAATCCTAAGCTAGTTAACTGGAGAGGGTGTAACTTGGGCTTTGGGTTTGTGAGAGTGAAGGGTTTCAATAATTTTTTCTGTCCAAAAATTGTAATATTTATTTTAGTGGAGATCGTAGACGTAAGTCTATTGAGAGACCAAACCACGTTAAAAATTTCTTATGTTCTTTTCTATTTTCTCTATTATTTATTTTCTTGTGTGGGTGTGTTTGCGTGTTTAGGCCTTAACAAGTGGTATCAGAGGCATGGAGGCTCATTCCAAAGAGGAGAATAGAGGAAGAGTAAAATTAGAGTTGCCGAGAAGATGCTGACTAAGACATTAAAGTATGCGGTTCCATTGTTTGATGGAAAAGGCAATTTTACGGTATGGCAAATCATTATTCAAGACTATTTGGTGCAACAGGGTCTTGGCATCGCTTTAAAGGATGAAAAGCCTAGCGGTAACAGGTTAGCACCTACTCCCCAAATTAAAATTATTGAGTTGAAGGAGACATCTCCTAAATCTTTGTGGAAGATGTTGGAGAGAACCTATTTATCAAAGTTATTGACTAACCGATTGTGTCTGAAGATGGATTTGTATACCCTGAGAATGGATGACGTAGGTAATATTCATGACCACACTAACAATTTTAATCAGTTAGTTTTTTTAGCTATTGAATTTGGCTGAGAAAATTGAGGAGGAAGAACAATCATTGCTCCTATTAGCATCATTACCTAAATATTTCAAACCATTGGTTCAAACGATGCTAGTAGGGAAAAATACTTTGTAGATGAATGATGTGATGACGGTCTTGAAGGTGAATGAAAGGATGATGAGTGAAGATGATGGTAGTCCTAAAAGAGAGAGGAATTGCAGGAAGGGTGACTATGGTGGAAGATTGAGATCTCAACTGAGAGATATGAGTATTGTTGAGTACTATATTGTGGACAAATTGATCACATGCAATCTCATTGTCCATAATTTAAGCAAGACTTAAAGAGTCTACAAGGGATGATGAAGGGCAAGAAAAAAGTTGGTGATTCTTTAATTAATGTGGTTAAAGATTGTAGTGAAGTATTGTTGACTGCATCTTGTTGAAGATCATTCTAATTGGGTGTTAGATTCTGCTGCTAACATTCATATTTGTAGAGATCGAACTTCATTTGACACTTTGCAAAAACAAGGAAATTTTGGCTACATCCATGATGAAAGCAATTAAAACTTGAAGATTCAAGGCATTCGAAGAGTTCACCTAAAGCTCCATAATGGTGTTGTCAAAACACTTACTGATATGAAGTATGTGCCTAGTGCAAGAGCCAGTATAATTTCTTTAGGTGAATTGACATCTCGAGGGTACAAATATGTTGGTGACAAAGAGTTCTGCAAGGTGTTTAAAGGTAATAGCTTGATATTGCAGGGAAAGAAGAAGAGAAGAAATATTTATTATTTGGATGGTTGTTCCTTTACTAATGGAAGTAGCGGGACAAAGAATATGAAGACTGCGAAGAGAGTTTAGTTTTTTGAAACTGTTGATATATGCATGGATTTAAGTAGAGAGAGGATTTGTTGGGATAACTAATTAGATCAAATCCTATAAGGAAAAAAAATGAACACCAAATGAGTACAAAATAATCAGGCAGAAAAATGAACAACAATGTACAACTTATGATTACAAAATGACAACATTATGAGTACAACACGTTCTCTAAAAAAATGCAATATGGCTGAACGACAAAGAACAATGACTACACAACAAACAATTCTAAATCAACAAACGACAAGTAAAACAAATGAAAATAAACCAAAGACAACCAAATATTGAAACGAACACAAACTGAGAATATAACGAGCACAAATCGTTCCATACAACTAGTGAAAACCGAAATAAAAAAAGGCGCGAAAACAATTTTTCACACAGACACAAAGAACAAACGCAAAAACCTGAATAAACAACTTAGAAAACCAAAAACTAAAGAAGAAAGGAAATGAAAAAATCTCAGCAACATCAACAAGCGGTGGCTCTGTGGTCTTAGGTTTCTTCTTTGATGGAGAAATTTGATCCAAAGTAGGAACTCAAATTTCTTCTTGGGGCAGGACAATTAACACGCTTGCCCTTCGAAGAAGAAGAAACTTGAACTCTACTACTCGACATTATACCTGAAAGAACAACAACAAAAAATCGATTTAAAAACACAAAAGAAACATTAAACAAACACAAAAACAAAAAGAATCTATGCGATAAACTAAATTGAATGGCAGGGCAACCAAAATTGTAGAGGAATACAAAAACATAAACCTTAAAATACAAAATCAACAAGTACATACATAGAAAAATATAGAGAACAAGCAAACACAACTTACAATGATGATCTATGAAGAATGTTGCTAAGAAGAACACAAAAATTGCCCTAGAACCACAAAAAACACAATTGAAGAGAAAAATGTGACAGAAAAACAGTTGAAGAGAGAGTGGTTTCTAGAAAAGTGAAAAAGTAACTTCCAGAAGAAACTGCTTAAACACATTATATATTTATGCATTTCTACAATTATTATCCCACCTTTTGTATTTTAGAAATTATAATACACCAAGTGAGAGAAATGAAAATAAAATTACAAAAGCGGACATCCGGTGTAATTTCCTTTTTATTTAATATCACAAACTTTATTAAATTATATATTTTTATTTTATTTATACAATAAATATAAAATACCGCACAATGCACGGGATGAAAATCTAGTCAGGTACTTACTTAAATAGACTTAAATCGACAGCCAAAGAGATTGACGCCTGTTACAAAAGCTAAAGGACAACAAGATAACATGTGAGAAACAAGTTGCAGCAGAACAAATCTATCGTCTGCCCTTTCGTTTGCTACTGTTGAAAATGCCACACTTGAGGTATGCCTTTGGGTATGTGTGCCTGTCGTCCAAATTCATGCTCTAACAAATAACAAATTATCGGCACCTATACAGATACACTAATGGCGGTGGCCAGTTCTAGGTCCAAGACCTAAATTGACCCGACACCAAGGAAAACTTTCACAAGCATTCCATTGTTGTCATTTGAGGTTGCAACCGATTATGAATAAACATGTTGAAGATGCTTTTTTACAAGTGGAAGATGGCATCGAAAAAAAATTGTTTCTTCAAGTTAAATTAGTTCCTTTGTTTACAAGTAATATATTTACTGATAGTCATGTTCGCTCCCATTCCAAACCACGGATCATATCTATCTGAATTGTCGGTAAGTGGTAGTCCGTACCCTAGCACTTTTTCTTACGTGAAGTATTTTTCTTACGTGAAGTGCACCTTTCTTATATGAATGATTTCTCCAGCCTGTGGCACAATCTTATCCATCTCTGCCGATATCTTATCTCTAGCTTTATGATGGGAGTCAAAACCAAGAAATTATTTTTTAATTTAAATAATAAAAGTATATAATATTTGAATACAGTGGCAAATAGAGTCAAATCCACATAAACTGGTAAGCACTTGTCCAATTGCAGAAATAACAATTAAAATGAAGATGAGATTTTTGATGTATTATAAAGGTGAACAAAACAGATAAATCAAAACTCAAAATTATTAAGGATAAAATCAATAATACGAAAGTCTAGCCAAGGTACATCTCCGTTGTACTTTGTAAACTAATCACAAGTAATGAAAGATAAATCAATATTGTTTTATCATTGTTGATGATTTCTCTAGATTCACCTGGATATTTTTTTCTTGCTCATAAAAATGAGTCATTTCATGAATTTGTGTCGTATAGCAAGAAGGTTCAAAATGAAAAGGGATATGCTATTACTTCCATTAGAAGTGATAGATGATGTGAGTTTACATGTAAGCCATTTGATGCCAATTTGTGAGGAGAATTGTATTAGTAATGAATTTTTTGCTCTATAGACCCCTCAACAGAATGGTGTGGTTGAGAAAAAGAATAGGAGTCTACAAGAAATGGCTAGGACCATTCTTAGTGAAAACAACCTCCCCAAGTATTTTTAGGCTGAAGCGGTTAACACCGCATACTATATAGTAAATAGGGCATACATCTGATCCATACTCAAAAGAACTCTTTATGAGTTATGGAAAGGCAGATAGCCTAACATCTCATATTTTCATACATTCAGATGCAAATGCTATGTCCACAAAAATGGAAAAGAAGTCTTAGGAAAATTTGATTCTAAATCCGATGAAGGCATTTTCCTTGAATATTCATCCATTAGCGAAGCTTATAGAGTTTACAAAAAAAGGCTCAAGAAGGTAGAAGAATCTATTCATGTTGTTTTTGATGAAACTAATAATTTTTGCGCAGAATTGTTGATGATGATGATGGAAGCTTAGGTTTTGGTGAAAAGATCAAGGATCTCAAAATCAATGATCAGCAAGAAGAGACTTCCAAACCAAAACAAAATGACTCCAAGGATGAGAAAGCAAAAGAATTGCCTAAGCAATGGAGATATTCCAAATCACATTCAAAAGATCTCATAATTAGAGATGCATCAAAGGGAGTCACCACCATATCAGTTATGCAACATGCTACAAATTTTGCATTCATTTCTCAGGTAGTGCCAAAGAAAGTTGATGGAGCTCTAAATGATGAGTATTGGATTCTATCCATGCAAGCTGAGCTAAATCAATTCAAAAGAAATGAAGTATGGGAGTTAGTACCATGACCAGATGGAGTTATGGTAATTGGAACAAAATGGGTATTCAAAAATAAGGAAAATGAAGAAGGCAAAGTAGTCACAAACAAGTCAAGAATCGTGGCATAGGGATATCTACAAGAAGAAGGCATAGATTTCGAGGAATCTTTTGTACAAGTGGCAAGATTAGAAGCCATTAGGATCTTGTGTGCTTATGCCTGCTTCAAAGACTTCAAGTTGTTTCAGATGGATGTAAAAAGTGCTTTCTTGAATGGGTATATCAAGGAAGAGGTATATGTGGAGTAGTCCCCTGGATTTCTAGATCCTCACAATCCAAACCATGTATACAAGCTCAAAAAGGCTCTTTATGGATTAAATCAAGCTCCTAGAGCTTGGTATGAGAGGTTGAGTCAATTTGCGTTGGATAATGGTTTTGGTAGAGGTAAAGTTGATAATACTTTATTTACTTTGCATAAAAATGGTAATTTACTCTTTATACAAATTTATGTTGATGACATAATTTTTGATACTACTAACGAATCTTTGTGTGATTAGTTTTCAAAGTTAATGCAAAAGAAGTTTGAAATGAGCATAATGGGAGAGCTTAGCCACTTTCTTAGATTGCAAATCAAGCAGATAAAGAGTGGCATCTTCATCAATCAAAGCAAATATATTAGCAATATGTTGAAGAAATATGGAATGGAGAATGCTAAAAATGCTTCAACTCCTATGAGCATTACAACCAAACTCACCAAACATGAGCAAGGAAAAGAAGTAGATGAAAAGCTTTATAGAGGTGTGATTAGATCTCTCATTTATCTTAATGCAAGTAGACCAGATATTATGTTTAGTGTATGTCTATGTGCACGTTTTCAATCAAGTCCATAGGAGTCACACTTGAGTGTTGTAAAAAGAATCTTCAGATATTTGATTGGTAGTAAGAGTTTTGGTTTATGGTATCCTAGAAATGACTGCTTTGATTTAGTTGGATATAGTGATGTTAATCATGCAGGAAGCTAATTAGACAAGAAAAACACTTATGGTACTTGCCAATTCCTAGGCAATGCACTAGTGTCTTTGTTCTCAAAGAAACAAAATTGTGTTGCACTGCCCACTGCTGAATCTGAATATGTAGTAGCTGATAGTTGTGTTGCTCAAATTTTGTGGATCAAGCAACAAATTTTGGACTTTGAAATTTCATTTTCAAAGGTTCCAATTAAGTGCGACAACACTAGTGCTATCAATATTTCTAAAAATCCAATACAACATTCAAGGACAAAGCATATAGATATAAAACATCATTTTATTCGTGATCATGTTCTCAAGGGTGACATTGAACTTAAATTTATTTCTACAACTGATTAGCTTACTGGTATTTTAATAAGACCCCTTGATGAAAATAATTTTGTGTCTATTCATAGGAGAATTGGTATGTGCGATTTGAATGAGTTTTGATTGTTTGTGCACAATTTGTGTTCATTTGCATTCATACATACATGTACATTAAAATAATCCTTGTGCAAGATGAGATCACTAAAATTGGAAGGTATGAGCATCTAAGTGATGGTCTCTGCCAATGTACTGTGTGCATTGAAGACAATATAACACACGCTATTGATGGTCAGATGTATATGAGCATATCAATTTTGGCTGCTAAGTGCGTTGAAGTAATGCTATATACGTAGAGTATTATGTTCCTCAGTAGAAAAATTTATGGATTCATACTACGCATGTTGGAAAGTGTGATATGTACGTTGATGATTATGGTTAACTATTGGAAGTTTTCTGGGGTTGTACTGTGCACACTACATAGCATACTATGTGCATTGTTGAGAATGGAATCAGTTCTGAAACTTCAAGGGCGATGGTTCTAAGTTCGTTGTACTAAGTACAAGGAACGTAGTGTATGAGGTAGTGACACTAGGTTCAAATGGTGCAAATCTACGGATGTAGAAGGGCTTACGTAGTATCCTTCTATGAACGTTTTGTTCAAACTGGAGGATGGTTCTATGTACGTAAAATGGAACAAGATACGTAGAGGCCATTTTACATATATTGAACGCATAGAACATGGTGTTGTGTACGTTAAACTTAACCCTCCATGTCTCAACAGTTTTACCCAAAGCCACGTCTAAGTGCGTTGAAGAATATGTTGTGTACGTAGGTCCTCACATACTTATAAACAATGTACGCAGTAGGTCTGTCTGTGTACGTAGAGGTTTTTACCTTTATAAAAAAACAAATTACAGTCTTTCAATCCACTTCAAATCCAAACCCTAAATTCATCCCCAACAAATTTGTTCTCTCAACTCAAACCTCTACTTCCACCAAAAATCAAACCTTAAACATTTCCAAACTCTCAAACCCACTCACAATTTTCAAAATTTCCTCAAAATACAAAACCCTAATACACCGTATGTTCTCTATTCCCACAACTCGTGTAGCAACATCTGTTCAAATGGTGCCAAAGAAGAAATCTGAAGTTTGATCAAAAATGGTTCACGATACACACAAGAAATCTGACAAAGGTGAATAGGTGTAAAGAGGTCCAAAGATAGTCAACCAGTTTTTACATCATCGGGAACACCAGTTTCACCCCCTCCAAGAAATCCAAAAAGCAGAAGGGAGTTGCTACCGAAGAAGAATTTGATTTTACACGGTTTGTTGATGACAAAGCCGCAAAATTGTTCAAGGTCTTACAGAATGTTCAGTTCTCAAAATCCAAATCATTTGATTTCAAATCATTAAAAGAAGGAGGGCTAGACCTGGAAGATGATTTTAGAAGATTTGGAATTAGAGATTTATGTGTCAAAGCATCCACTTTCTATCCAAATCTGGTAAGAGAATTTTATGCAAATGCTACGCAGTGGATTAACAAAAATCAGGAGGATGTATTGTTTTATCAATCTATAGGAGTTGCAAGTAGGGTAAACGGAGTAGATATTGTGGTGGACGAGAAATTGCTGAACAAGTTCTTCAGATTATCAATGGTTGGAATTCGCGTCAAGCGTGAAAAATGAGTTAGGGAATACGTAGATATGGAAGGAAACACTATTGTTGTTGACACAATTATGATAAGAAGATACATATTAGACAGATTTGGTGTCATGGAAATTGAAAATATTTAGAAGTAGTTGCTGGATCAAAATGACTTTGGCGTGAAGTGGAAAATAGTTCATATAGCCTTCACAAAAATCTTACAGCCTAAGTCCCACACACAGTCCCCAATGACAAATCAAGATGAAGTCATATTGTACTTGCTAATAAAGGAAGAGCAAGTTAACTTTGCTTATGTCGTGGTGGACTGGGTACTAGAAAAAATGAAGATCTTCAATCTTCTAACTTTCTCAGCAAAGGATAGATAGAGAGCAGAAACTATGCCTTTCGCGAGTTACCTTACGAAGATCTTCAAATTTTACAAAGTTCCAATGAATGAATCTGATGCCTATCATGTTTAGGAATCGAGAAAAATTGGAACTGAGTCACTTTGGAACGGCTATACAGGACTGAAAATTGAGGGTACATGTTCCACCTCTATCTTCCAGAAAGTGAAAAATATTCCACAAGAGAGATGACCATTGAATGCCCAATCCTAATGAAATGGTACTTATCCAAAGAATGTCTAAAGAAAAGAGGAAATTGCCCAAGAGGCATGAAGAAGAAACTAAAGGGAGGAAGAAGTTGAGACAACAACAGAAGAAATCAGAGTTAAGGCTAATTCAGTTGCCAATTCAAGCTCTGTCTTAGCAATGGAAATTGCAGTTTTATAGATGAAATTTGAAGAACATATAGTGGTTATAGCTTCAAATTTTGAAGTTGTTATCAATATGCTTCAAGAGAATTTTAGGACTCTTGAAAGTCTCAGAGAAGAAATCAAAGATTTGAAGAAAAATCCACCTCCTCCAAGTCCTCATGAGCCGCAAGTAGAGAAAACTGAGGAAGAAAAGGAAAATGAAATGACGACTGAGCAAGCATGGGAGATTCTTTGTCTTTACAAAGAAAGTGTTGGTGAACCTGATGCGGAGTCCTCTGACTCTAAACAGCATGATGATCCTCCCCCTTTTACAATTGTTGGGCTTGAACCCGAAGGTATCAAAATTCCAGAGGATCCATCATATATTGTTGAAGAACCGAAAGAAAAATAAGATGGAATTGAACCTGACTCGGTTGATCTAAGTGACC
>CAODLS010711474.1:0-14102 GCA_948243855.1 Flueggea neowawraea
CCAAGGTTAGTATGTTGCTAAGAGGATAATCATGTTTTACTAATTATGAATATGGGATATCACTTAGAACATAGATACATGTTAGGGAACATGCATTGGACTGGCCAGTTATGAAAGCACTTCATGGATCAATGTCACAAGTAGCTTTCATGCAGTTGTGATGTTTTGAGTCCTCCGACTGAAACTCACTATCGACTCTTACATGAGGAATCACATATTTTGACTTAGTCAAATGTTATTCGTAACAGGGCAACAATAAAATCTATGATTGGATATGCCATGAATCATGTAGAGGAGTGATGGTGAGAGTGATGGATTTGTTCCTCTTATGAAGAGTGATATCTTTAGACCACTTGATGTGTAGGATTGATGAAATGTATGCATACTCAAATGAATTGATAAAAGGGTTTATCAATGTCATTTGTATATCAATCTAATTAGGATCAAGAAATACATTAAACAATATAAGGTTGACATGTGAACATGCTTTATGCTTAATATAGATATCGTGAGACAAAAGGACTGAATATCAGACTATGAAAGGTTAACTCGAATTACCAATACCACTCGATTTTGGGTTGCCATAATGTATTACTAGATACCGCTTATGGACTTTGGGCCCATGTGTTTTGGGACGAGACTCATTGTTAATCTCGAGTAGACCTATTGGGTCACACACAAAAAACGAATTGGATTGGTTACAAAAGTTATCTTTTTGTGGTAATTGAATTATTAAGATGATTGATTTGATTAGTCAATAATAATTCTGAGTTTTATGATTTATGTGTCAAATAATATTTAATATAAATCATCAATTATGAATCATCAATTATCATGGTTAATAATTATATTATTGTAATGGGTTTTAATATGAATCATCAATTATCATGGTTATGATTATGTGTGACATAATTAGACCCATGTGAGTGATTTATTTTATGATAAAGTATCATATAATTAAAAGCCCAATAATATTAATGAAACCCATGTGAATTTCGGCACAGTAAACCTAAATAAGGAGGAAGAATTTTGGCATAATAAACCTAAGCAAGGAGTGAGAAATTTGGCATTCATCCTCCTATTTGTTTAGGAATCACTTTCCTTGTGTGACAAGGAGTATTTCGGCACATGCACTAACTAAGTAGGAGTCCATGACTAATTAGAAGTTTTATTCTTGTTTAGCAATGAAAATGAAATCATAATTAATATGTGACAAAATTAATTAGGAAGTGTTTATTCTTGTGGGACAAGAGAGGCAAACCCTAGTGTGACTAAACAAGAATTTGGCACACTCTTATTTAGAATAGGAAAAGGTTGAATCCTTGGTGGGTAAGGAGAGGGAAAAATTGGCCCTATCATGCACCTATTTAGGTCTCCTCATATGCCTATAAATAGGGTTGCACTCATTGCTATTTGCTCATGGCTTGGCTGAATTAGTGAGTGTCACAAACAAAGAGAGAAAATTATTTGTGAGAATTAGAATAAAGATTCTAAAAGGTGCTAGTACACTATACCAATCCTAGCAAGTTCATTGTGTGGATACCATTGGTCACGTTCGCGCAAAGGCAACGTACTTGAAAAACAAAGTGAGTTAATACTAAAAGCTACACCACAAATCATTCATTCATACAATCGAGCTTTGATTTTCGAGGTAAAACCCTAACCCTAATCGTTTATGATTGATGTACTTGGATCCTTTATGGAATTCTAGAAAAAAAATTTTGTTATTTCCGTTGTGTTTATCCTTGTATGAATGCCATATTTAGTTTCGAATTCCAACACTTTTCATTTTTGTTCAACTGTCTTCTTGTAACAACTGAGCTTAGATTTGCTACTTGGTTACTTAGTTGGTGTGAGAATAATGTTTTCATTTTGAGAATCCACTTGTAATCAAGCTTTGGTGTTAAAGCTTGAAGGTAGTATATGTTTGCCTTGTTTGGTTCCTTAAAAAACAAAGTGAGTTAGTTTTCTTGTTTTGGCTAGTTTAAAACAAGGTGTAAAGGTTGCTTGTGAACCTGAAAAACAAGAGGTGTAATGGTTTCTTTCCACTTGCAAGTGAGGAAGTTGTTAGTGTATTGAAAACTCTCTAGTGAGCTAGAGGAGTTGACGTAAGTCAAGGAAGGCTGAACCACTATAAATCCGGGTTTTGATTCTATATCCCTTACTCCCTTTTATTTCAGTATTGTGTGGTTGTGTTTTGGATTGAGCTACTTATTTGTTTTTGAAAAATATAGAAAAATACTTTCAAAGGTTTTCACTTTTAGCAAGAAATTCAATTCACCCTCCTCTTTGAAACACATTGAGGAATGATGCTAGTTTGATAGACTTGGTTCAAAGGGACACACCATATACCATTTCTCGGTCTAAAGCTTGGAAAACGAAGAACATTTGCATGAATTGGATATGTGGAGATGAAGCAAAACAATATTAAAGGCTGGTAGCACATCAAAATGACATGGGGTTGACTAATCTTGGCGATACAATTGAGTTATGGACTGAACAAAATCCAAAAGACTGCATGTACCCCGTTGCTTAGGTGGTAGTGTTGACAGGGAGTAGGCAAGCATGAACTTGGTTCTTGATGTTTCTGCAAAAGGACTTGGGTTTAAGCAATTCCTATGGAATGACATTATGAGTGATAGGTTAAAAGTATTGATCTGCAACTTTTGTTGAAATGAATTATTTCAAAACTGATTGATTTCATGTTATTTGTAAATTGGGATTGATAGTTAAATCTGAATTTTCCAAGGTCTTATTGTAGCTATCAAGGATCTCTTCCCAAATGCGGAGCATCATCAATATGTTAGGCACATGTATACAAACTTTCGCCAAATGGATGAATGAACTTGAGACAAATGCCTCACTAGCTAGAGCATGGTTCGATCATCCTGATAAACCAATTGATTCATGGAATAGAGATTTTTGTAGAGAAGATCCTAAGTGTGATATTTTCTTAAACAACTTGTTCGAGTGTTTCAACAATTATATTTTGGAGACTCAAGACAAAAACGATCTTTTCGATGCTAGAAATGATTAAGAATAAGATCATCAATGACTAAGAAGTGGCATCACCATGTCTATCCAAAGGTGCTGAAGAAGCTTGAAAAGCCAGCTGAGCTAGTCCTTCTATACATTCAAAGTTATTCAGGATGACCCAATATTCGAGTCAATGGTGGTGAAACACCATATATATGTACATATTAGAGAGCATACATGCACATGTCAAAGATGGCAACTCACTAGACTTCCAAGTGCTCACGCACTTACAACCATCTTACACAACAATGAAACCATTGGAAACTATTTTAGCCCATATTACACATTAGTGCGTGAGCACAAGGAAGTCCAGTGAGTTTCCATCTACAACATGTGCACGTATGCTCCCTCATATTACATATTTATGGTCTTTCACCACCATCGAATCGAACATTAGGTCCTCCTGAATATCTTGGAATGTATAGAGGGACTAGCTCAACTGAATTTTCAAGCTTCTTTAGCACCTTTAGAAAGACATAGTGATACCACCAATCATTGGTTGGGAAAGTTGGCATGACCCGTATTTCCATTCCCACTCATTGTGGTTCCCTGAGTTTACTCATGGTATCCATTTTGGATATTTTGGCCAACTAACTCTTCAGACCAATTGTTTTGTTGGTGGTCATTGTAGCAAGATGTTCTATGCGGCAAGTAATAATACTCATCTTGCTCGTATTACCCCTTGAACCTGTAGTTGTATGAGGGACTTCCCATGACATCCTACGTCACATGTGGAGGAGTGTTGTACAAATATAGATATGTTTCTTCTATACAGGCTCACCTAAGTCTTTCTTCAGTCTTGAAGGTGTTTAACTTTTCAATTCTACGTTTAAAGTTAAGCTCTGTCCAAGTCCTAGATGGGGCACCCATTCATAGAATACTCAACCATCATTAGAGATATAATATTTTCTCTCCAATTCTTCATCATATACATACCTTGCTTTTGTTGTAGTATAAGGATATGTTCTCTCCACCTCTTTGATGTATTGGCACCTTGCTCTTACTGCTGTAAAAGCATCTTCTTCAACCTAAAAGGCTCACACATTTTATATTTTTTTGAAAATTGATTCATCATTGTGTGGGTCCTGCCGAAGGCGTGCCAAAAGATTTTTTTTTTATTTTTTGGGTTTTTGCTCCTTGTAGGCAATTTGCAAACCACAACGATGATTCTATTGAATACCAAAGCTTGACTACAAGAAACTGATATTAATTGCTTTTGGAAGGACATATTAGAGGGAAAGTCTTCTTCTCGACCAAGTCTCTGCTGGCTCTCCATCACCCCAGCCATGATGACACCTCCCAGCTTGATTCATTCCTCGATTGCTATCTCAGCACTTCTTAACTGTTTTCTCGATCTGGTGTCGTACCTAAGCCTGATTTGGCTCCACCTTCCTTCATCCCAATAGCTAGGGCTCCTCTAATTGCTACACCTTCTTCGGCCCTGACAATTGCAGTTCCACTAGCAGTATCTTATTCGAAGATCGTGTCTGGGTTGGATGATCCTCTGCTTGCTGCCTCTGTTGCACCGGTTGTTTCTGACCTCGGTGGGTACGTCTCGATCAAGATATCCCAATAAGCTTATGAGTGCCGGCTTAAACTCTGATTGGGTGACCAATTCTAAATAAAGGTGACTCCCCTTTAAAAATCACGAATTTGGAAGACACGCTATCCAAAGTATGGGGACTTGGGGTTCTCTTGGAGGTTGACTTCTCTAGGTTGTGGCTTCTACCAAATCATTCTTCCTTCCTCTCATGTGTGCCTTAGAGTTTAAAGTCGTGGCTGAGTTTCGCTGAAGCCATACATCTACTAAGGCTCTTGCCCTGCCAATTGATGTCACTCCTCACAAAGATTTGGCTACAATACCAGTTGAGCCTGAGGGTGGTTCTGCAGTTGACACGCCTTTGGCTGCTGAACAGGTGGAGGCTATGCCAATCCAGAATGATCATCTTATTCCAACAAACAGCCAACATAATGAATCTCTGAGTGGGAATTCAGTTCCTTCTTCTGAGTCTGAAGTAGATATCACTCCAAGCCGCTCAAATGCTTCATGGGCGGATAGAGTTGAGGAGGAGGGGGACATTTGGACTGAGGTGGTTTCTCAAAAACAACAAAAAGGGAGAAGAAAGATGCTCAGCAGGTTGTTCCCCTGAGAAGGACGATCGGGAGGCCTGCTTACTTGAATCTATGAAGGTTTTTTTACTGCAATTGCCGGGGCATCGGCAATGCACAGACGTAAAGAGTTCTTTGGAATCTCTGCTGTCAGTTTTCTTCGGACCTTGTTTGGTAGATTGTGGTATTTGATTTGTAGATTGTGGTATTTTTCAAGTGGGCTACATGTTCAATACTCCTTCAGAATTGCAAGTTCTAAAAAATTTTAATATTGACGGCATCCCACGGAAGGCCCGTCAAATCCTCCCTGTTCAGTGGCAACACCCGCCTACGGAATGGGTGAAGGTGAACAAGGATGGATCTTACTTGTATGAAACTGGAAAATCAGGTGCGGGTGGGGTGTTTCGTAACACACGAGGTTTTTCTCTCGGTTCTTTTTCTTTTCCTACAGACAAATGTTTTATCTTATGTGGCAGAATTGAAAGCAGCCATCTTTGGTACGGGTGGGGTGTTTCGTAACACATGAGGTTTTTCTCTCGGTTCTTTTTTCTTTTCCTACAGACAATGTTTTATCTTATGTGGCAGAATTGAAAGCAGCCATCTTTGCAACCACAAGAGCATACGAGAGGGGTTGGCATAAGCTCTGGTTGGGGAGCAATTCTACCTATGCTGTTAACTTTATTCGGTTGCACTCTCATGTGGTTCCATGGGAACTAAAAATTGAATGGACTCGGTATCTTGAATTAATGCGTTCAATGCATATGGTTACAAGACATATATTTCGCAAAGGCAAACAACTAGAAGATAAGGTCTCAAATTTTTGTAGGGAAGCTTCTTAGGAACATTGGTGGATTTCCTTGGCTCCATTTTGTTCCTCTTTGCTTTATGATGACATTAGTAGGAAAGAGCATTTTTGTTTTGTCAATTAGCTATTGCTGGCCTTGTAGCCTTCGGGTTGTATTTTTGACACTATTTTCATTTCGTTTTAATAATATTAAGATAATAAAAGCATTAAGAGGTCATTACGATAATGTCAACTTAATTAAAATTATTTGATTCAGTCACTGATTCTTATTACTCTGACACTTTTATTAAAAAAATAAAAGAAAGTAAAATAAAAATTGAAAGAAAGCTAAAAAGCTGAAAGTTAAGGGCCAGGTGGGATAGTGCAGTGTAATGTAAAAGGTCCTTTGCTTTGATGTCTCTTATGTCTTTTATAGGAGAGTCCCTCCTAGAAAGATGCGCCTAATGGGTTATTGCTGTAGATAATCTTCCTACCTAGAACTTAATATTTTCCCTCTTGCGATAACTGAGAAAATCTTGGTAATCTCTAAGTAGCCTTTAACAAAAATATCTCCTGTAAATGACATGATCATTACAAGACTAAAACCACCTAGAGAATCTCCTTATTTAGATCATCCCATGTGGCCTATTTTGCACGAAACCACCATATTCAGATTACTGTGAAGGGGATAGCTTATTTTGTTGAACTGGACTCCTTGCAGAATTTAAAGAAGCATTGATTATAAACACAAGTTGTTGTCATAGCAGGCTCGAGCTGTTACTCGACCTAATCCCATGGGCCCAAGTCACAAATATTTTGTGGTAAACAATATATTTTCTTGAGATTGATAGTTAGAACATTCACTATATATGAGCTTCACCTAACATTTTCAAAGCCATTTGTTTTTTAGATTATTTGTATAGGCATTGGTATTGAAGGAAGGATATCCCATCGCCTAGGAAGAGTTTGGCATTGCGAAAGTTTCTATTAGGCTAGAAAGTGGAAACCTTGAATGTTATAAGAAGAGGTCTGGGGAGACGTCATAATGAAGGTTGAAGAAAATTGTTCTTGAAGAATGGAAACAGGTGCCTTCTGGAGAAAGAAAATGACCCCTTACCTCTTTGTTATTTTGTTAATCACTGTTTATTATGCACGAAAATTTCAAACACGTGCATGTATCACTTCATTACTCACCCTCTTCTATTCTAGAGTGATTTTGATTTCTACACTGCTAACGACCCGTAGAGGCGTGGAACAAATATAAAAAAATAGAGAAAACATATTCTTCCGAACAAAGAAAGACAATTTGAAGAAAATCCATATTTATTTATTTGATAGTTAAATCAATATTTATTTTATCTGATAGAAATTTCATGAAACTAATAACGTGATCACTACTTATATTAATTACTAAACTTCAAAGTAAAAATTGTGTCATTACAGCAACAAATGATAGAAAGACAAATCACAATTTTGAAACAGTCCCTCACGAAAGCAAAAAGGCATTTTAAACAGTGAGAATTAGCCCCTTTTTCTTTCATCAAGTGTGAATATCAAACATGTCTTCCCACTCAAAGACTATCACCTACGCTGCTCCCCTCTGTTCCTTTTCTCAAAGTGCTTTGTCTATGTTTCCTACTCGGTAAATCTTAAATATTTGGGTATAGAATAAGCTCAAACAGGATTGTATACGTGAACTTTATAAATTCTTAAGGCCCCATCTCAGCTAATAATGGCCTCTTCCGCTAACTTTTGAATATATCCATCCCAATATTTTGTGCCCATTTTATCACTATAGCTTGGAAGTGTTCGGAAGAAATGCATATTATAAATTATTCTATCTTTTTCCACGTTCATTTTTATGTATTATTGTATATATTGTGAAATGCTTGTTATGACTTATTATTCACTATTCTATGGCGTTGTTTGGTAGCGTAATAAGGTTGTGAGAAAATTGAAAAAGGAAATAGAACTTAGAAGTGCTAGAATTAACATATTTGCTTAAGAAAAAGTGTAAAATCGGTAGACTTTTGACTATGTCTACTTAATCCTCAAGATAACTTCTAAGGAGAAAAGGTCATCAAAAAATTCTTCAAAAACAGTTTTTTAAAAATAGCTGCTCGAAGTAAACTCTTTTACCAAACCTGGAAATTTGGTTCGCAATTGGGATTATTTATTGGCAGTAGGAAAGATACTACCTTAAAGACATTAAAATATAATATTATAGCAGAAGCTATTTGAGTTCTCTCTCTTTAAGACTTGAATTCCTTTTAATATTGTCTCATGGATGTAAGATGTTTATAATCTTGGTTTTCTGATAAGTAGGACATAAGGTTTCCGTATTTGTAATTTCTTAGTTTTTTTTTCTTGCTTCTTATAGACATAGGTTTTGCTTTTGGAACCTATGTTACAGGGTTGTTCTCTAGATTTTTTTCTTAAACATTTCACTTTTTTTTCAAATTGAATAAAGTCTTAACGACATCGACTTATAAAAAAAACTAAACGAATCCTAAAAAAATTAAAAATTTCTCGGTTTTTAATTCTCACATTTTACGGCAGTATACGCTGCGTTTTATTATAGCAAAATGTTGTCAGTCAATTAAGGCAAAGAAAAGAAAAAGTCGCATTTCAGATTTTGTGGGCCTTAAAGTAGATATATATCCTTAGCATTCACATCAAATTTACAAAAGGAAGATGCTGAATCATTACTCAATTTTACTAAGCAATATATAGGAAGACAGATATAAACTAGTGCAATCGTTCTCTTCTATAATCTCTCTCATCTCCTTGCAAAGGGAAAAAAGCCCACTGTATAATATCAAAGAGAGACCAAATAATGGCATCAAGTTCCATGGCAATGACCAATCCAGACATTGACTTCAGGAAAAAAATTATTCAGATTTTCCATGAGAAGTGAATGGGAAGAAGTGGAAAACATCTACCAAACCAACAAAGAGGCATACACAGCAAAAATCACAAAGTCCGGCGACACAGCACAGCACTGCACTTAGCAGTTTCGGACGGACAAGACGAAACTGTCCGAAAACTTGTAGACATAATGTTCCGTACTGACTTTGACAAAACCGTGACGGCTCTGAAAGAGAAGAATGACAGTGGAAACATTCCTCTTCATTTCGCGGCAGCGTTCGGGAGTCTCAGAATGTGCTATTACATTGCCAGTAAGGATTCAAGTTTGGTTGGTGAGCGTAACAAGGAGAGTGAGACTCCGTTTTTCTTGGCTGCTTTACATGGTCGAAAAGATGTTTTCTTGTACCTGTATAATGTTTGTGGGGAACAAAACGGCAGGTCGTATTATAGGAGGCAGAGAGGAGAGACCATTCTTCACGTTACTGTCTCTGCTGAACATTTTGGTGAGCATTCTGAAAATTTTCCTTTTTTTTTCGTATGGTTGGTGTATATGACATTTTTTTCCTGTTAATTTTTCAATTCCTTAGTATATCCTTGAACCATCATTGACGCATACTACGCCGAATCTAGACCACCTCGAAAAACTACACCACCACTAAAATATTTATATTTAATTATATTAATCTATTGCCATCCAAATGTCAGAAAATACATTGATAATAGAATTTTTTTTTCTCAGTATTCAATTTTCCACAGAAATTTTTTATGATATCAATCTTATTTCATAAGGAACTAAACTTGTCCTAATCTATATCTTTGGCCAACATTCCTAACTAAATATGAATATCAATCGTATTTCATAAAGAACTAAACTTGTCCTTGCACTGCTTTGTCGATTTGACCACAGCCCAATTGTCACATAATGATTTAACTATGTTAGCGAACTATGTTCGAATCTTATAGAAAGGGGTGTTTTCCTGAACTTCATGTCTTGTGTAGGAACGAACTTAGTCACACTTTGGTTAGGCCCCTGTCATGTTCCCCTCCAATAGTGCTACGATGTTGAGATTTAACTCGTGTTAGACTTAACTATAATACTCAAAACATTCACCACATCTAGTGGGGTGCTGACATTAGTTGCCTTCTCTCCCTTTTTTCTAGAGAATACGAAAAAGTAATTTCTCTATTTCAACATCCATAGATTCAACTGTTCAAATTAATTGATCACTTTCAATAAAGAATGTCATAATTTGATTTATAGATGTTAGAAAACAAGTTCACCCATGCCGATATCACTGCCTGCTGTGGCTACTGAAATCCAAGTGGTTGGTTTTGTTTCTGTTGATTCTGACCCCCATGAAAAGTTCGGGTGATTCCTCCATCCTGGATTAAAAGTGTTGTTGTAGGGATTGTTCTGAGGATCTTTCCCATGACCAATACAGTTCACATTTTCCATGCAATTCCGAGTCCCTCGACCCTCAGTCATCTCACTACACCCTCCATGAGCTGCTTGTTCTGCTACAGAAAATTCATCAATCTTCTTGCTTAGAGCCTAAACCTGAATAGCCAAACTTGTTACTGCATTCACATTGTATGCCCCTGCTGACTTTGTTGACTTAGAACATGATGTGTGCCACTGATAATTGTTCATAGCCATCTCCTTTATCAAATCCTGAGCAACCTATGGTGTCTTGTTATTCAGGTACCTCTTGCTGCAGCATCAATCATCTGTCCAATTCCTGGATTCATTCCATTATAGAAAGTCTGCACCTATAGCCAGGTAAGTAACCCGTGACATGGGCATCTCCTTAGCAACTCTTTGAACCTCTCCTAAGTATCATAGAGTGATTCTAACTCAGGTTGTGCAAAAGAGGATATGTCGTTCATGAGCTTAGCAGTCTTTGCAGGTGGAAAGTACTTCAACAAGAATTTCTCTGCCATCTGATCCCAAGTAGTAATAAACCCTCTAGGTAGTGACTTCAACTAGTGCTTAGCTTTGGCTCTAAGTGAGAAGAGAAATAATCTCAATCTGATTGCATTATTGGTGGGCCCGTTAATCTTGAATGTGTCATATATATCTAGAAAGTTAGCCAAATGAGCATTTGGGTCCTTATCCTGCAACCCATCAACAAACTGCTACATCATCTGAATTATATTGGGCTTAATCTCAAAATTGTTGGCTGCAACAGCTGGTCTCATTACCCTCGATTAATCTCATATAGTCATAGGTTGAAATACTCGATTTTCCTGAACAACCCTGCCAGGAGGCTGTTCTTTGGGAGCCTGATCATTACCCTCTGTTGTTGCTTTCCTTTTGCTGTCTATTTCATCCTCTCTTTGTTTTAGACTGTTTCTAAGGTTCTATAGTGTTGTTCATTTGATCTCAGGGTCTGCTTCAACTAACCTAAAAGGATTGCCCCTATTTATACACTAACAGCAACTTTCAAACTGACAACACAAAGAAACTCGAGTGTAATACGAAAACAGAGTTTAAAACTAAATACATTGGGAAAGCAAAGAAAACAAAATAAATTAAAAAAAATAAAAGTAAATGGCCAACTTAACAAAGATTTAGCTTTACTAATATCCTAGCTAGTCCCCGGTAACGGCGCCAAAAACTTGGTAACGTCCGCCCACACCTACAGACTCAAGGCAAGTGCATCTATCAACTATAATATGTGGACTTGAGTATCGAGTTTCGTATCCCTCAGAGACTACGATTATTAGCTACTCACTTTCACTCTGTTATCTAACCGACAAATTAAGAGATTTTGAGTAGATAAAATAAATAAAGTCAACAGAAGAGCAAACACAACACAATGAAGAAAACAAAGTCAATCGATGGGAAGAATGCACCTAGATGTTTAATCCCATAGACCAAACTAAGTGACAAGATCTCGTTATTCAAACAGTTATTCAGTAAATTGGACCGTCGAAATTCCTTTGATATATTAACATCTCTCTAGTTAGCTAACGTATAGCGCCTAGGTAGATTAACCGGAATCTCTTTCTAATTAAAACTCATATCATTGATGGTAACGTCCGACTACAATTACATACTGAAGGCAAGTGCACCTATCAACTATAGTATGTGGACTGAGTACCGAATGTCGCATCCCACAGAGACTAGATTACTAGTTACTCACTTTCACTTTGTTATCTAACCGACAAATTAATGTTTTGAACAATAAAAATAAAGGAACCAACTCGAGAACAAACACAACACAGTGAATAGGATAGAGGCAATCAGTGGGAAATGACACCTAGATACTGAATCCCCCAAGACGGAACTAAATGACAATGGCTTGTTATTCAAACAGTTATTCAGGTAATTGGACTATGAAAATTCCTACAATATATTAACCTCTCTCTAGAGTTAGGTAACGTCTAATGACTAGGTTGATTAATCATAATCTATTCCTAATTAAAGCACCTAATGTTGCTTTATTGATTCATCAATTTCACTATTAGGTTTGACCCTAATCCGAAGGATTTATGTCAACGCATCTCTATGTTTGAATGCAACTCCTCTTAATTATGAACGATCTATCACACAGAGAATCTCTCGATTACTCATGTAGAATCAATATTGGAATCGAAAGGCTAGCAACAATCAAGTCAACAATTGAACAATATAAATCATAATTGAGTCACAATTCCAAAATAAACTGAATGAATAACAAAACCCAACAATCACATAGTAAATCAAGGGTTCATAGTATCCAGGCACAAAAAGAATTTATTTCATAATTATTAAAATATAGACCACAATATACAAAGGAAAACTAGAGAGGAAGGAAAAACCAATGATGAATCCTTAAATCCTTCATGAATTTCCTTCGATCTTAAGCAGCTTGTGTTCTCCTTTTGTTCCCACATCCTCTGACCCCAAACTAGTGTATTTTTTGTTTACAAGTCAAATCCCTCCATTAGGTTTTCGAAACCCACTTAAATATCATGGAACAACAAATTAGTGTAAGACAAGGCCAAGGACAAGACAGTGTCTTCCCTTCCCAAACCGTGTCTTCAATGAAAGGCACAAAATTATGGGATTTGCAAGACACGACCACGGGTTTTTTTCCCGTGTCTTTAATCTTATGTCCGTGTCTTAAAGAGGTTGGTCGTGTCTTGCTCCAAAAGGTGAGAAACATGTCATTCTTGCTCCATTCGACCTCGTTCTTACTCCATTCAGTCAAAGCATCATCAATCAACCTAAAAAACACAATTCAAACCATACAAGTACCAGAACTTAAGATAAGCAGCAATTTGTATTTAAACCATATGGAATCAAACACCACAACATGTATAAATAACTGTTTATCAAACTACCCCACACTTAAGCTTTTGTTTGTCCTCAAGTAAAGAAAGTAGTAAGATAAGGGGAGAAAAATATTTCAACCAACCTCTTAATATGATGGCATGAGACTTCACATTATGTGCTAACAAAAATAAATTTGATAGTGGAGAAGCTAGACTATGCATAGGGTACTAGCTGACTCAAATTGACACACCCAAACCACACACAAGCCAAGTTCCATAGCCAAATTAATCAATTTGATTTGACCACCCATCTAACTCATTAATTCAATTAACATATGTGGCATTAATCACTTTGGGAAATAGTTAACCTTAACCTCACACACTTATATAAATTCAACCATCTCAATGACTTACATTGCTACAAACATAGTCAATAAATATCGAGTTTGACTTTGTGCTTCTTTTTTCACTTATTTCAGTTTTCACCACAAAGGATGACCCTTTTACTAAGATAAACCCTCGTGGTAATACTTTGCATACTCATGTCTAAGACAGCGGAGTAGGTGTCGAACCCCATTTACGGGTGATGCACAAAACCCGTCCTGAAGCCACACGGGCACGAACACGGTCGTGGCCAATGCCGCGTCCACCCAGCTCGCTTCCAATTTGGCTCCAGCAATAACCACGGTCTTCACCATGGTTTGGCACCTCTGTACACAGTCTGTGTACATTCGTGTCCACACAGATTTGTCCCATCTTTCCTCTAACATCTACCAATTCATTACTTAACTTGTTTGAAATCCCAATATGGCAATCCAAGATGGGGTGAATTGGATTTCTTGCTAAAAATAACATTTTGAAAAGCTTTTGCAAATAATTTTCAAATCAAAATAGTAGCTAAATCCAAAACACTACCACTTAATAAAGAACAAAAATTAAGGAGTAAAAGGATAGAGAAACAAAGCCCAATATTTATAGTGGTTCGGTCCTATTTGACCTACGTCCACTCCTCTACTTCACTAGAGAGTTTGAATCCACTATTCTT
>CAODLS010711493.1:0-15593 GCA_948243855.1 Flueggea neowawraea
GTGATTGGAACCAAATGGGTGTTTAGGAACAAAGAGAATGAAGAAGGAGAAGTTGTCACAAACAAATCCAGAATTATAGCTTAAGGATATCTTCAAGAAGAAGGAATTGACTTTGAAGAATCTTTTGCACTGGTAGTAAAATTGGAGGCTATTAGAATCTTATGTGCTTATGCTTGTTACAAGGATTTCAAGTTATTCCAAATGGATATGAAGAGTACTTTCTTGAATGGCTACATCAAGGAAGAGGTGTATGTGAAACAACCTCCTGGATTTGAAGATCCTCACCATCCACACCATATCTTCAAGCTAAGAAAGGCTTTATATGGTTTAAGGCAAGTTCCTAAAGCATGGTATGAAAGATTGAGTCAATTTCTATTGGACAATGATTTCTCAAGAGGCAAAGTAGACAATACTTTGTTTATGGAGCACAAAAATGATGACTTATTGTTAGTTCAAATTTATGTTGATGATATAATATTTGGTGCTACTAACCCATCTTTGTGTAATGAGTTTTCTAAGTTGATGCAAAGAGAATTTGAAATAAGCATGATGGGAGAGCTTAGTCACTTTTTTGGACTGCAAATTAAGCAAACAATGGATGGCATCTTCATCAACCAAAGCAAATACATTGGAGATGTGCTTAAAAAGTTTGGAATGGAGAATGCAAAATCTACCCCAACTCCAATGAGCACAACTATAAAGTTAACCAAAGACGAATGAGGAAAATAAGTAGAGGAAAAGCTTTATAGAGATATGATTGAATCTATCATTTACCTTACAGCCAGTAGACCTTATCTTATGTTCACTGGTTGTCTTTGTGCACGTTTTCAATCTTGTTCAAAAGAATCTCATTTGAGTGCTGTCAAAGAATTTTTAGATATTTGATTAATACCAAGAATGTTGGGTTGTGGTATCCTAAAAATAATTGCTTTGATATAGTTGGTTTTAGCGATGCTAATCATATAGGAAATCAATTCGATAGGAAAAGCACTTCAGGCACTTGCCAATTCTTAGGTAATTCAATAGTGTCTTGGTTCTCAAAGAAAGAAACAAAATTGTGTTGCACTATCAACTGCTGAATCTGAATATTTAGCAGCTGTCAGTTGTGTAGCTCAAATTTTTAGGATCAAACAACAACTTTTGGACTTTGGAATTATGTTTTCAAAGATTCCAATTAAGTGTGATAACACTAGTGCCATTAGTATTTCAAAAATCCAATTTCGCACTTTAGAACCAAGCGTATTGATTTCAAACATCATTTTATTTATGATCATGTTCTCAAGGGAGATATTGAACTTGAATTTTTTTCTACAACTGATCAACTTGTTGATATTTTGACAAAATCCCTTAATGAAAAGACTTTTGTTTCAATTCGTAGTCGTATTGGCATGCGTGATTTGAATGAGTTTTGATTGGTATATGTGCATATTTTATGTTCATTTGCATTCATGCATACATTAATAGTAAAGTGATCAATATGCAAATGAAATCACTGAAGTTGGAAGAACAAAGGTTCTGAACTTTGGATTATGCATAGATGTTATGTGCGTTATATGAGGTACAATGCCCGTCATAGTTGGTCTGATGGTTCTGGAATTATAAATTTTGGCCACTACGTACATAACAGATTTACTATGGGTGTAGATTGTTATGGTATTTCAGCAGTAGACTTTCTGGGTTTGAACTACGTGCCCAACAAATGGTATTGTGCCCGTAGTGTGCAAATGATTATCACTGGGAGTTTTCTGGGTATATTATGCGCGCATAATAAAGTGTATTGTGCGCGTACTAGAAGACAAGTTTTTCTGAGTATCATATATGAAAGTATTATAGGCTTAGTATTGATCTCTACCCACGCAATACAGAGAACTCACGCAATACATAGAAGCAGTAGCAGTGTTTTAGAGGTGCTCTCAGTACGTACGTAGAAGATGATAGAGCGAGCATAGTACTGAGACGATGGCAGCGTAATATCTTGGTCATCGTGCGTAGTATCCATATGGAGAATGGTTCTATGCACTTAATATGGGCGAATTAACGTAGAAGCCATTTTGATTTTTCTGTGCATGTATTACTGGATACTATAGACGTAGAACGCTAGCCACTATTCAAACAGAAGTTATCTGAAAGTCTAAGAATTTTGTCCATTACGAGCGTAACATCATGTTCTATGCGTATAAGTCTTCACAGACTTTATTCTATGGGCGTAAAAGGTGATATTACGAGCGTAGTACCCTTTAGTTATTTAAAATCCAAATTGAATCTCAAAACCTAAATTCACAACCTCTCACTTTCTTTCTAAAATTTCATTCCCACTTCAACTTTTCAAACACAATTTTCTGAATCAAAACCCAAATTGCTATCTCTTACTTTTCACTCAAATTCTCTTAGATCTTCCCCATTTGCAACTCTACGCACATACTAAACCCTAATTCCAATGTAATATCCAGTTTAGTGTGGCACTGAAGAAAATCAAGAAGATTCATTCCAACATTGCGTCAAAGAAATTTGCTCTTGAGCAAGGCGAATCCTCTAGAGGTGGAAAGACTCTACCAATGATCCATAGATCACCCCTGTTTTGCCTCTTTCAAAGAAAAGCAAGAAGAACCAAGGTATCCCTATTGAAAATCAATTTGACAAACAAATTTCAATGAGGGAAATTCATTAAGGGCAAATTGAATTTACAAAGACAGAGCCAATGCTTTGCATGACAAACACATTTCAATGAGGGAGATTCATTAAGGGCAAAAAGTTATACTTTTCAATTCAAGGTTGAAAATTTTTCTAGGCAAGTTGAACTAAATATGGTCGGGTCCTTTGGTGATCACAAAGGAACATCCTAGCGGTGCCATCAAAATTCAAGGTGATGGAAGAGCTCCATTTATTGTGAATGGTCAATCTCTCAAGCATTACATGGAAGGAGATCAAGTGCACGCCATTCACTCCATGACATTTAATCCTTGAAAATTTATCCTTACATCCTAAATGAAGTTAAACTATTTTTTTTTGTGTTTGAAAAGACGTTAAACTAATTTTGGGTCCGTAATGATGTTAAACTATATGATGAAATATTCGCTCCCTATATGCAATGAAATGGCAATCCAAGAGGGGAGGGGGTTAATTGGATATTTAGCAAGTTTGAAACTTTGTTGAAAATCTTTTGTAAACTAAAATATATAACAAAGTTCTTTCAAACCAATATCAAAGTTAAATGCAAAAACTCTAAAACCACTAATCCACAGTCTCAATAATATAAATCAAATGTAAAGTAAAGAGAGAAAGGGAGAGAGAAATCAAAATTCAATATTTATATTGGTTCGGTCTTTTTGATCTATGCCCACTCCTCTAGATCTACTAGAGAATTTCAATCCACTAACTCCTCACTTTTGGGTGGAGGGAAAACGTTTACACCACTTGTTTTTGCGGGATCAACAAACAAACCGTTACACCTTGTTTTTGTCGGCTCAACAAGAAACCAATTTCCCTAGTTTTTGTGGGATTAACTAGAAAATTGTTACCACTTTTTTTAGAACAAAATAAGCAAATCAAACCTCTAGTTTTTGTGGGCTTAACTAGAAAATCGAACAATTAGTTTTTTGCAAGCTCAACTAGCAAACCAAACTCTATTTTTTAAGGCTCACTAGCAACCACTCTTGTTTTTCTAAGGCATAACAAGGAAACATATCTGCTCCAAGCAAGCAACCTTGTTTCATACAAAATCAACCCAAGGATATAACAAGTTCAACGCTCACTTAAACCCAACAGTAAGATAGAAAGTAAATAGCTCAAATGAGTTAGAAATGTAGAGAAGTGAGAAACATTAATAGCAAAGTTTATCAAATAACTCTCTTATCTTCTTTCAATTCTAGGACGTCTATTTATAGCCACTCTTAGAAATATAGCGGGTCGTTGTGAGAGAGAGAGATAATTATGATTTTAATTGATGCCACTGCCATTAACGTGCTTATTGCTCTTCAACGCACGTTCTTCATATATGTCTTCAATGATCAGCGTGTGTTGTTATCCATCAACGTGCTTTGTTGAAGTTGCAGTGTTTCTGGTTGAAATTTTTCTTTCATTAATGTGCCTTGATGAGGATTAATGCACCTTGATAAATTCTTCAGCATGCATTGATGGATGACCAGCGTGCTTTGCTCCACTTTCCAAAATATGCACTTTTACCCTAGATGATCATCAACGTGCCTTGTTGATTCCTCAATGTGCATTGTTGTTCTCAAAGTTTACTCTAATTTTGATGCCATCTTGTACGAGGAGTATTCAAATTCAAATTCTGATGAGCGCATTGGCTTTGTCTTCATCGGAACCCCGTCTACGTGCGTAGTTCATTACTAAGGTGCGTTAATAAGTTCTTCAAAGATTCCTCATTTGCTTATCAATGTGCCTTGATTATGAACCAATGTCTTCCTCATCAACCTGAACCTCGACAAAGTGCGTTGACAGTCTTCAATGTACGTTAATGCCACTGCATCTGATTGTCATCCATTTTTTTGGTCAACGTCCCTTGGTTCCACCTTAGCATGCCTTAATGACATTTTACACATGATCAACATGCGTTATAGACGTATAATGTGTGTTGTTGATGCATATCAGAGATTATGCACTTCTGCAACCCTTTCATGGATGTTTTGCATTCATCATCATCAAAACCTGAACTCAACAAACTATGCTTTCAATTTCATGTTCTTGCATCATAGTTTGAGGGTGATGAAGAGGGATATTACCCATTTGTATGTTTATAGATATGCATTTGTCCACTAACCTTTATTGTCTTAATGTCCCAAAAGATGGAACCGTGCATACAAGGATCAACCAACCACAAGCGAGGCAAAAAATAAAGAAGCATTCTAAACTTATTCTCTTTTACTTTTATGCTTCATGTTGAAAATTGAACTTGTCCCTTTTGTTCATTACTTATGTTGATTTTGATCCGGACTTACTTTGTTGAACATTGGGGACAATTTTCAAAATAAGTGTGGGGATGGGTTTATTGCAAGTGCATGATTGTCGATGAAGTAATAAAACATTGGAAGAATTCCTAAGGTGTTGAACCCACAAGAACGAGACTAAATTTGATCGTTTCTCGTCATAAAAGAAAACATAAAATAAATGCAATTAAAGTAAAGGAGTTGGTTTTTGGTATTTTTAATAATGTAGAGCAAGGAAATAACAAATAACGATATAAAAGGCGTTAGGGCTTTCGAGACATGACCAAGAATTCAAATTACTTCATTTGTGAACAGGTTATAGGATATTGAGTGTTCTCTCACTTTAATCATCTAGAGCCTCTTTCAAGTTCACTTCTAACTAAACTAGACTTATTTCGCTCTCTCGGGAGTTTCATCGAACACCTTATTGGCATGAATATTTTCATTTCAAAATATAACAAGTCTAATGCATGTCAACCTCACCTAATCTTTTTTCTTTCAATCCATCAGTTAGGCTTGTTAAAACTACCATTATATTGGCCAAACATAATAATAATCCATTCACACATGTCATTAAATCAAATCCAAAATCTCTACACATATTCCATTCAAGTACAAGGATAAAAACTACACATATAGCAATGAAGAACAACATTCCCATTCATAAATAAAGTAAGTCATCATCAAGAGTTTACATCTCTTAGCCCTAATAAAGTATTCAAGCTACCATGACCAAGCTCAACATAATATGACAATAAAGCTTAACATAAATCGTGGTAGACATTAAGAGATATGGAGAGAGAGAAGAAAAAATAAGGTAGGAGAAGCCTCTTTTGGTAGCCTTCAAAAGAAATCTCCATCCTTCAAAACTTGTACTTCCTCCCTTCCTTGAACCCTAAACCTACGTTCTAACCAAAAAGAAAGAAAGAAGCAACAAAAATAAAACAAGAAAAATGTGGTCTTTCAATGAATGAAAGATGTGGGAAAGTGTGGATAAAAGGGGTATTTATAGCCCTTTACATGTCCTTAAACCCTAGCAAATGTGTGGCAAAAAATGCCCTTGAAAGTCCACTTTTTGTCCAACAAAAGCACATTGGCCTTGTATTTTGTCCTCATTTAGGGTGGTCACAGCCGTGACCAGCTTCTGTTTCACTTCACGGCCGTGAAGTGCCAAAAGTCACGGCCGTGAGGTGCATCCAGCATATAATCGTGTTTCACGCACCACCGATCTTCGCACCTTTTGAACCGATTTTCGTCGCACTTTCTCCCATTGATTTTCCACCTCTAAAAACATATTTTTCATGCCTTTTTCATCTATTTTTCATTCCATTTTCATTCATTCATCATCACCTTGCAAAAAAACAAAAATGTATAAATTGGTCGACAATTAAGCAATTGTAAGGCGAAAATGCTATATTTTTATGCTTGAATGAACATGTAATTTTAGCATATATCAAACTCCCCCACACTTACTCGTTTGCTTGTTCCCAAGCAAACCAATCTTAATCCCGGGGCAAAAAAAAATACAAATTTGAGTCAAATGGGTTGAAACATTCTCATATCTTTCAAATATCCAAATAAAATGATCAAGAGAACAAACCATGTTATTCGTCAATTACCTGAAAGAATGTTAGCATTAAGAAGTTGCAATTTTGAAGTTCAAATATCAAGTCCCCTAATCTATTTCCATCTCCAAGGTTTATCTCCCTCTTTTCTAAGATCAAAATTTAAATTGGTCATTTGTTTTTAGAGCAATCTTGACTTTATTCGTTCATTTCAAAAACTAGTGCTTTCTTCTACTTCTTCGTCTTCTTCTTCTTCTTCTTCTTCTTCTTCTTCTTCTTCTTCGTCTTCTTCTTTTACTTTTGACTTTATTTTCTGGTGCTACAACCGCAGTCAGCGAATTAAGGGTCCCTATGTAAAAACGCTTATTTGGTATTACTCTGATGTACTAACCTGTTCAGCCTCGAGGTTGGGGCCCCATGAGTTTGTCTTCGTTTAGGTTCACCCTCAAAAGTTAAGCACACAATGAAGCACTTATCACTTTAATAAAGCCAAGCCAACTTTAAAATTTTTAAAACTAAGCCAATTTTAGCACAACTATCTTAGCAAAGAGTTTGCAAACCTTTTATTATGCCACTAAATAGACTAAAGTTATTGAAAAATAAACTTCCAACCTTGCAACCTAAATATGCTAAATTTATGTTCAAACAACCAACAAATAACATACATTCTTCAATTGATCATATTAAAATCACATTTAAATGCTGTAAGATTTCTTTAAACAAATTCAACCCAAATTTCATTATTCTCAAGTTTGACACATTCTAATTAAAAATTCGGCACAATTCAAGCAGAAATTTTGCAAATTTCCGAGCAAATTCATCAAACAAGAAAAACATATAAGAAATTAAACACAAGCATTCGCTAAACCCTCCCCCACACTTATTTTGAACATTGTCCCAAATGTTTGACAAAGTAAGTTCGGATCAACATCAACAATAGGGACAATTGTAATTTCAACACTAAGCTTAAATGTAACAAAGATAAAGTTTAGAATGCTTCTCTATTTGTCGTATTGCTTGCATTTGCTCTTTCATGGAATGAATGGCTGCACTTTTTGTTGCTTCGAGACACAAAAGGTTAGTGGAAAACAAGTGCATACATATAAACATGAAATGGGCAATATTCCTCTTAACCAATCTTCAAAATAGAAACATAGTTTATTGTCTTTGCGGACCAAAATTAGTTTAACGTCATTTTAGACCAAAAATTAGTTTTACGTCATTTCGGACATAAAAAATTAGTTTAACGTCTTTCCGAACATATGCATTGGAGCTATTTGGGGCGCCAAATAGTCCTTGTGGTGGATGCTCTGTATGATTTCAATCTCTTCCCATGAACCTTAAGTGGTGGTTTATGATCATTAAGCAGTATATATATAGCACCACTTGAATGAATTTCTGAAATCATAAATGGTCCACACCATGAAATTTTCTGGTTCCAAAGAATGTGATTTTTTTGATGGAAAATATAAAACTTTTCGATGTAAGTGAAATTCACCCTTCGTGGAAAAATCTTCACATTCTTTTTTGGTTTTCTCTTTGATGCTCAAAACCCTTTTCAAAAATGTTAGTCCTCTTTGCATTAGGTGTTTTTGTAGTATGTTCACTTTGGCTTTCCCTAGCACATGAAGGTTTTGCTGGAGGATTAATGTCCGACATGCAACAAGATTTAATGACTTTAGTATCATCAACACATTTTTCATTTAACAGCACATGTGAATTATTAAAGACATCAAAATCATGTGTTTCATCTCCCACTCTAAATGTTAATTTTCCTTAACTAACATCAATTAATGATCCCCCCATTTCCAAAAATGGTCTTCCTAGTATCAAAGGAGGTTTAAAAGCATTGTCCATGTCAAGCACATAAAAGTCAATAGGAAAATAAAATTTACCAACCTTTACAACAATGTTTTCCACAACCCCCAAAGGGTGTTTGATAGAATGGTCAGCAAGTTGGAGTGAGATTGTTGTTGGCACAAGTTCACCAATCCCGAGCTTGATGAAAATTGAGGAAGGCATCAAGTTAACCCCAGCTCCCAGATCACACAACGATTTATGGATACCGACATTACCAATAGAGCATGGAATGGTAAAGCTTCCTAGATCCTTAAGCTTTTGAGGAAGCTTGTTTTGAATTATGGCACTAGACTCATTGGTCAAAGCAACTGTGGCATAATCTTCCAATTTCTTCTTATTGGAGACAATTTCCTTTAGGAACTTAGCATAGTGAGGCATATGCACAATAGCCTCAATACATGGAATGTTCATTTGAAGGTTTTTGAACATTCCCAAAAACTTTAGGAAATTGCCATCCACCTTTCGAGCTTTCAATAGATGTGGAAATGGAATAGGAGGAACATAGGGTTTTACCTCATCTGTTGGATGAAATGAGATACCTTCGTTTTGCACCTTTGTTTCCCTCTCCTCCTTATCATGTTTGGCTTCTTCCTCTATTGGTTTATTTCCTTTTTCCTTACTCAGTTCTCTTCCTCTTTGGGCTCCTCCTCCACACTTGCTTTTTCTTCACACTCTTGCTCAGTTACCACTGAAATGGCCATTACACCCTCTCATGGGTTGACTTGTGAAGTGTTTGGTAGCTTTCCTCTTTCATGATTTGAAATTAGCTTAGCTAGTTGACCAACCTGCCTTTCTAAGTTCTGGATGGTTGCTTGTTGAGTTTGAACAATTTGGTTAACCTTTGCATCCATCTTATTGATATATTGCATTAGAAGGTCTCCTAGCGGTGGCTTCTTTTCTTAGACATCTTGGTGCGATGGTGGTGGTGGTGGGTGTTGTTGGAATGGTTGCCTTGGTTGAAAGCTTTGAAGTCCTATTGGTCTTTCTTGGTTAACACTTTGATCCATCCATGAAAAATTAGGATGGTTGTGCCATCCCGGATTATGAGTTTTTTAAAAAGGATCATTCCTCAGTTGCGCCTTTTAAAACCTCCCATATAATTCACTTATTCCATCCCCGAACTCATCCCTTGATCATAACCACAATTGGCATCACTATGCCCCATTACTCCACAAAATGAGCATTGTTTTCTAACCATAGCTCCTAGATTGATCAACATATTCAATTTCCTAGACACTTCATCAATTTGAGAAACCATGTTGGAAGAAGAATTGTTCACCTTATGAATACCTGCTCTTGTTCCTCGAACTGTCTTTTGTTGAGAGTTGGTGGCAAGCATTTCATATATATCATACACTTCCTCCGTCGTCTTGTCACCAAAATATCCACCTAATGATGTATCTACCAAAGTCTGTCCATGCATTGTCAATCCATCATAAAATAATTGAATGAACAAAGCCAAAGAGAATTGGTGGTGTGGGCATTGACTTAGTAGCATATTGAAATGCTCCCACTGTTCATGAAATGATTCAGCCTCCTTTTGAGAGAATGAACAAATTTTGTTGCGCAATTCTTTAGTATTTTGGGGATAAAAAAAATTCTTCATCATGAACTTGTCATTCACTTCATCCCAAGTTGCCAATGAACCCTCTAAAAGATTAATGAACCACATCTTAGCACGATCCTTCAAAGTGTAAGGAAAACACCGCATCCGAAGCTCATCCTCCATCAAACCATTTAATGGGAAGGTTTGAATGGTGTTGTAGAATTCCCTCAAGAATGTCAAAGGATCCTCCAATGGAAAACCATGAAAAAAAGTCAACATGCTAAAGTGGATATTCTTCAATTCATAATTCCGGGCCGCTGGACTCAAACCGATGCAAGATGGTGAAGTGCCAATCACTGGCCTTTGTATATCCCTCAAGTTCATTCGTACTGGCATTTGATTGCCAATACCACCTCTCGGTTGTTCAGCCATTCTCTCCCTTCTTTGGTTTGCTCGAATTTCTCTACACCACCGTTCAATCTCCGGATTTAATGGAACAAGTTCAACGTTTTCCAAGCTTCGAGATTGCCTCAAGTTCATATAAAACCTACCAATGCAAAGAAAACATACTATTAAACAAAAAGAAAAGAAAGATCACAAATAGCACACCGTCCCCAGCAATGGCGCCAAAAACTTGATCGGCAAAATCACAAGTGCACAATTGTCGATGAAGTAATAAAACCTTGGAAGTATTCCTAAGGTGTTGAACCCACAGGAACGAGACTAAATGTGATTGTTTATCGTCATAAAAGAGAGCATAAAATAAATGCAATAAAAGTAAAGGAGTTGGTTTTTGATATTTTTAATAATGTAAAGCAAGCAAATAACAAATAACGATATAAAAGGCGTTAGGGCTTTTGAGACTCGACCAAGAATTCGAATTACTACATTTATGAACGGGTTATAGGATATTGAGTGTTCTATCACTTCAATCATCTAGAGCCTCTTTCAAGTTCATCTAGATTATGTCTACATTTATTAGAAGGATCTTGTCGGCCTCATCTAACTAAACTAGACTCATTTCGCTCTATCGGGAGTTTCATCAAATACCTTATTGGCATGAATATTTTCATTTCAAAACATAACAAGTCTAATGCATGTCAACCTCATCTAATCTTCTTCTTTTGATCCATCAATTAGGCTTTTGGTGCTTGCACTTCCAAACATATAAACATTTATCAACATAAAGCTCATCACTTGTGGAACTTCCACTTCTTATAGGGTGCTACAAATGCAGTCAGCGAATTAAAGGTTCTTGTGTAAAAATACTTATTTATGATTTCTCAGGTGTACTAACCTTTTCCACCTCAAGATTAGAACCTCATTCGCTTGTCCTCGTTTAGGTTCACCCTTTCAAACATATACAATTTTGCTTTATGCACCAACTTGTATTGATTAAGCTAGACTTACTCCAATTTTCAAAATTAAACACATCAACGCCTACCCATTTAGCTCAATTTTGAAAACCTTTGTTATGCCTCCACATATGGACTAGAGTTTCCAACAAAGAAACTCCCATATTTGCCCCCTCAAAATGCCAAAATACAACTTTTTCTTTCTTTCAAAAGCATGCACCCCTCAATTAATTACCTTAAAAGGACACTCATACACTACACGATTCCCCCTAACAATTCAATTTAAATTCTATTCATGTTGAATTTGATACATTCTAAAAGAATTAAGGCATAATTCAAGCAAACTTTTGAAGCATTTTTGACAAAATAAGCAAAATCACACAGATTATGCCAAAATACGCAATTAAGCATCACGCAATCAACAAACCTCTCCCCCCACACTTATTTTGAACATTGTCCCTAATGTTCTACAAAATAAGGCCAGATCAACCTAACAAGAGCTATAAACAATGAGACAAATCCAAATTGACATGTAAACTAAAGAGGGATGAGGTTAAGAAAGCTTCTCTATTTTTCATTTTGCTTACTTTTGCTCCTTCCTCGATTGCACGACTCCACTTAAGGCATAAGACAAGAAAAGTGAGTAGACACAAATATATAGGCATGATATAGGGCATAAGATTCAAAAAGGCATATAAACACTCCTATTTTTATTCAATGCAAACAAAATATAAACATGCAAAAAGTAAAGGATACACATAGGTTAACGTCATTGAGGACAAAAGGTAGTTTAACATGTTTTCGAACAGTGATGAGTATCTATTTGGGTCTCCAAATAGTCCTTGGGGTGGATTTCTTGTATGGTCTCAACCTCTTTCCATTGACCTTGATTGATTTGTGATCATTAAGCAAAATGCCAATGGCACCATATGCATGAATTTTCAAAATTAAAAAAGGACCACACATTGGAATTTTTGGGTTATAAAGAAAATGATTTTTTGGTGAAAAATAATAAACATGTTGACCCTCAACAAAATCATTTTCTTTCCCTTTTGGTGGAAAACCATTTTCCCTTTTATATCTCCCTGTTCTTTTGCACTAGATTCTTTGTCAAGCTCTCGTTCTTGTGGACATAATAGAATTTATCCTTAGAGATCATGCAACATGTTTCTAAAGAATGCACCCTATTTTATCATGATCAAGCAATTGAGTATGCACATTCTTAGAAATATGAAACTCTTCATATGCACTCCCCACTTTAAAGATTATGCTCCCCTTAGTCAAATTAATGCAAACCCCACCGGTTACCAAAAAGGGTCTCCCTAATATGATTGGTGTGTCACAAGCATCATCCATCTCTAAAACATAAAAATCGGCGAGGAAAGAAAAATTTACCTACTTTCACCAAGATGTTCTCCACAACTCCAAGTGGTTGCTTGATGGATCGATCTGCCAATTGGAGTTTGACAGTTGTAGGTGTTAGTTCTAATTCCGAGTTTCTTGTATATGGATGAGGACATCAAGTTAATCGAGGCACCCAAATCACACAAGGACTCCACATTCTCTAACTTCCCAAAAGTGCAAAGAATTGAAAAGCTCCCTGGATCTTTGAGCTTTGGAGGGTATTTGTTCATCAAAATTGCACTACACTTAACGATAAGTGCCACCATAGCATACTCCTCCAACTTCTTCTTGTTGACCACTATCTCCTTCAAGAATTTAGCATAATTCGGCATTTGAGCAATGGCCTCCAAAAATGGTATGTTCAACTCCAATTTCTTGAACATTTTCAAAAAAATTTCAAACTCCTTGGCTTAGTTGAGGCCTTTCAACCTTTAGAGAAATGGAATAGGGGGTACATTGGGCTCCTTTAATCTTTGAGGGAATTGGATTGGGAGCACATATGGTTTCACTTCATCCTTATAAGGAGTAGATGGTTCTTCCTTTTCGATCTTTTCATTCTCTTCCTCCTTACCAGTTATTGATCTCTCCACCACAACCTCATGCTCCTTGGTCACACCTTTTTTAGGCACCTCCCCCACACTTGGCTCCTCAAGCTCCATCCCACTTCTCAAAGTAATAGCTATGACACACTCCTTGGGATTAACTTGAGAGGTACTAGGTAACTTCCCATTTTCCCTATCGAAAACCATTTTGACAATTTGACCCACTTGCCTCTCAAGGTTTTGAATGGTGGCTTGTTGGGCTTGAAGGGTTTGGTCAATTATGGCATCCCTTGCCTCTACCTTAGACATGAATTACATAAACATATCTTCCAAGGGTGTTTTTCTCTCTTGATTAGCTTGTTGGGGTGATGGTGGGGGTTGTGCTTGGTTGTTTGGTTGGAAGGGTGGTCTTGGTTGGTATCCTATGCGTCTAGATGGGTTTGAAGAGGTTGGATCTTGCCAAGAAAAATTGGGTCGTTTCTCCGTCCCGGATTATAGGAGTTAGAATATGGATCAATCCTAGGTTGAGCATTTGTGAATCCCCCCCACAAAATTCACATCCTCATGACCAACTGCTTCACCCGCTCCTCAGGCTATCCCATAATTCATCTCATCATGTCCCAACACTCTACAAAAAGAACATTTCTCATTCGCCAATGTATTCCTTTTTAGCAACAAATTCATCTTCCTAGACAATTCATCAACCATGGAAGCTAATTCGGGAGAAGTGGAAGTATTTACCTCATGCATGCCTGCTCTTCATCCCCTAACCACTTTTTGTTGTGAATTTGTTGCCAACATCTCATAAATGTCATAAACCTCCTCGGCAGTATTGTCTCCAAAGTAGCCACTCGAACACGTGTCCACCAAGGTTTGCCCATGCATGGTGAGTCCATCATAGAAAATTTGGGTAAGCAATGCCAAAGAGAATTGATGGTGATGGCATTGAGTGAGAAGCATCTTGAAGCATTCACATGCCTCATGAAAGGGTTCTCCCTCCAATTGTGAGAAAGAACAAATCTTGCTTCTAAGGTCAACCGTCTTTTGTGGGGAGTAGTACCTCATCATAAATTTGTTGTAGACCTCCTCCCAATTTCCCAATGATCCTTCCAGCAAATTGATCAACCAAGTCTTCGCCCTATCCTTCAATGTGTAAGGGAAACACCTCATTCATAGCTCATCTACGGTTAGGCCATGTAGAGGGAATGTTTGGATGGTGGTGTACAACTCCCTTAGAAATGTCAAAGCATCTTCCAACGGTAACCTATGTAATGATGGAAGCATGCTAAAATGTATTGCCTTCAATTCATAGTTTATTGCCCCATAACTTGATCTAATGCAATATGGTGAAGCTCCAATGACCGGTCTTTGGATGTCCCTCAAAGCTACCCTCATAGGTATTTGATTGTCATTACCACCTTCTTGAGCTTGCCCTATCATACCATTCTCTACCTGACCTTGAGGTCTTGCTATCCCTTCCATCCTTGCCCTTCTTTTGTTGGCTCGATTTGCCCCTCAAAACCCTTTCAATTTTGGGGATCAAAGGAATAATCTCTTGATTCTCCAAGCTCCGAGTGCATCTCAAAAGCATAAACACCTTCAAATGCAAATAAAAAAATAAATAATTAAAAAATAAAGGAAAATATCACAAGTAC
Source organism: Flueggea neowawraea (assembly GCA_948243855.1). NCBI lineage: Eukaryota > Viridiplantae > Streptophyta > Magnoliopsida > Malpighiales > Phyllanthaceae > Flueggea > Flueggea neowawraea. The sequence continues at coordinate 14,874 of CAODLS010711493.1, forward strand.
AACGTTGTTCCCCGACAACGGCGCTAAAAACTTGATCGAGCTCTAGCAAGTGTACTAGAATCGATGTAGTGTTACTTGGAAGTATTCCAAAGATATCGATCCCAAGGGAACGAGTACTAAATGTGATCAATTCTTAAAAGAAAAGCAATAAATAACATGATTGGGTTTTTGGGATTTTATAAAATAAAGCAAGCAATTGGTAATAAAGACGATTAACAATTAATGATTAAAACGTTAGAACTATCGAGACTTCAGCTAAACACTCCTATTTGCTATTAATGAATAGGATTTTGGGAATGCGTGTTCTCTCTACCAAGCTAACCTAAAGCCTCTGTCAAGGTCATTTAAGCCATACCTATATTTAGAAAAAGGGTCATCTCGGCTTCAATTAGCTAAACTAGGTTCATTAAGCCATTGGGGAATTTCATCGAACACCTTGTAGGCGGAGGCATATCTGTATCCTAAACCACATAAGTTTAATGCAAGTCGACCTCTCCTAGCCTTCATCTCTCGATCCATCAACTATGATTATCTAAACTACTATCAAGGTGATCAATCTCAACAATAGTTAATTAAAACAAGCCATTAAATCAATTCCAATGGGAAAACATCAAATTAAGAACATAAATCACAAGACCCATTAATTAATCTTCAAATATTGAACATAAAACACAATATCCATTCATTAATAAGCAAGTATTCATCGATAGCTTATATCTT
>CAODLS010711495.1:0-14835 GCA_948243855.1 Flueggea neowawraea
TGTTAGAGGATGAGATCCTAACAGCTCATCAAGTTTTGTACCAAGTCTGCTAGACTTGACTTGTACTATATGTTGTATATTACATTTTGACGAATTTTGATAGTTCAGTCATATTTGTGTTGGTAACTTGTACTTGTTGTAATTTCGTTGATATATATGCAAATGCTATTATATGTTACCGAGTTATGTAAATATATGTTATATAGGTATGGGTGTTACATCCCGGGACTATCGACTTAATAAGAAGATATTGGTTACTTGAGTGCGTCACCGGTAGTTATAACTCTATTTATTCGAATGCTTTATATTTATCTTTCGTGTCTGTGATCAACTGAAAGGATTAAACTAAGAAGTACCTTGACTAGACATTTATTCCTATTGAATTTTGTTCATTGCATTTCAATTTTCTTTACTTTATTTTATTATTTTTATCTATTTTGATATTTAATCTTTGTTCTCAACATTGTCTTGTTTATTTTGTTGTTTTTCTATCAAATAAATAAGTTTTACCAATTTCTGTGGATTCGACCCTACTAATTGCTATATAAAGAAATATTATTTTTAGTAGGTTAATTATATTTGGTTGGATTGATACCCTATTACACATGCACCACATACATTATTGTTTTCAAATTTCAAATTTGGCAAACCAATAACCAAATCTTTTTTATACAGTTTTGAAATCAAATCCATGCTTGCATGACCTAATCTTTTATGCCAAATCCATGCATCTTCTTTAAAAGCAGAAAGACAATTTTTATTAAAAGATTTTGATTCATTCAAATCTACAATGTAAACATTTTCATGCCTATGCCCAACAAATAAAACTTTTCTATATTTGATACTTTCAATGATGTAATGAGATGATTCAAATATCACATGATTATCCATGTCACACAATTGGCTAATACTAAGAAAATTATGGTTCATTCTATCAACAAAGGTTACATATCCACCATTTTTAAGCTTTTGTTTGGAGAATTGATTTTTGTCTCCGATCATATGTTCGCAACAACCATTATCAAGATAACAAGCGTTTGTCTTCACCTTGGCCTTTATGCATACCTACAAAAATGAAGTTCCATTTCTAGTTTTTGGTACCCATTGCTTCTTGGGTCCATAAAAGTTTATCTATATATATATCATGTTAGGAAGGATGGTTTCTTTGGGAACCCACACCTTCTTCGCTCTAACATATGCATTATTCCTAACATTACAAGAGTAAGCAATGTGTTATTTTACCACAATAGTTGCAAGTAGAGAATGAAAATGATGAATGTGATCTAAAAAACCTAGTATGGTATGATTTGTTGTCATTCTTTTAATCATACTCTAAACCACTCTAGGACAAAGACAACCTTTAACTACTAAAAGCGTGTCAAGATTCTCTTTCCCTTGAGTGAGTTTAAGAGAGATATTAGTGAGCTATGCAACTTGCTTCTTTAATGTGACATTTTCATTCACTAAGTTTTCATTTTTTTAGTCAAGCATTTATCAAGCTCATTTTTCAATCTATCATTTTCCTTCCTTAAACAATCATTCTCATTTTGCAAAACATCTATCTTCTTATCAAGCTCACATACAATTTTGCTTAATGCAACATGTTTAATGCCAAGCTTCCTAAATGTATCATGCAATGATTCAAATGCTTCATATAGTTCATCATGGGTATAGGAAGCACTTACCTCATCATCATCTTTTTCTTCTTCATTGTCTCCAATTGCCATAAGACACAAGTTGGCGACTTCTTCAATGTCTTCATCATCATCACTCCAAGTACCTACCATTACTTTGGTTTTTTTTTTCTTGAACCTTTTGATGGCTTTCTTTAGAAGAGTCGTTATCACTCTAATTAGCCATCATTGTTTTGCTTTCTTGAACCTTTTGATGGCTTTCTTTAGGAGAGGACATTCAAATTTGATGTGTCTGGACTTTTTACACTCATAGCAAATGATTTCATTCTCCTTCTTATTAGAGGAGTATTTTGAAACCTCCTTCTTGTATAGCTTTTTTGAGAATTTTTTTTTCCTTAAGGAATCTCTTGAATTTTCCAATAAGAAGAGCAATTTCTTCATTTCGTTTTCATCCTCACTATCACTAGAAAATTTGATCTTTGAATTTGAGGGTTTTAGTGCTATACTCTTCTCATTCTTCTTCTTTTTCTTCTCTTCCATTTCCTCTTCTTCTTTCTTCATGCTCATCTCATCAGTAAGCAAAGATCCCATAGGATCCACAATTGGTAGAGTTGAGAGATCTTTGACTTTTTGTATAGCATTTTTGATTGATGACCAAGCCTTTGGTAATGATCTCAAAATCATCCTTACTAGGTCGAAATGTGTATAAGTCTTTCCAAGGGCTTTAAGGCCATTGATGATGTCATTAAATCTATCGAACATTGTTTGTATCTATTCATCCAGCTTCATCTTAAGGAGTTCATATTTATGAACAAGCAAGTACACCTTGTTTTCCTTCACTTGTTTTGTCCCCTCATAGGTCACCTCAAGAGTATGTCAAATTTCATGAGCATTTTGACATTGTTGTAGCTTGTTGAATTGGTCTCTGCTAAGTGCACAAAAGAGGATGTGCATAGCTTTGTGATTGAAGGAGACAAGCCGCTTATAGTGATTTCATTCTTCCTTCAGCTTTTCAACCCTTTCCCCATTAACGGTTTTAGTTGGAACAAATGGACTTTCTTCCACAATTTGCCAAACATCGATGCTTTTCAACTTCAAGAACACCATCATCATTGTCTTCTAATACAAATAGTCACTACCATAAAAGAAAAGAGCTCGGTTAATAGTGAAACCCTCATATCTAGACAAATCACTCATGGCTTCCATTTGGATCTTTCCTTCTTATGTTGTTAGACTTTGATTAAGAGAGCAAGCTCTGATACCAATTGTTGGTTCGAATGGCAATCCAAGATGGGGGTGAATAGAATTTCTAAGTTTTAAAACTTGTTTAAAAATGTTTTTTCAATTATCAAAATATTCAAGATAAGCAAAAGATAAAGCAAGAACACTAATCCAATTCACACAAACAATAAATGTAAAGAGAGAAGGGATAGAGAAATCAAAGCCAATATTTATAGTGGTTCGACCCTCTTAGCCTATGTCCACTCCTCAAGCTTCCCTTTGAGATTTTGAATCCAATATATCTTCCTTTTTCAATGGGTGAAAGCAACCATTATAAGCTCTTGCTTTAATAGGTGTAAGATTAAACCTTTACCAATACAACCCTTGTTTTCAAGATAAGCAAGAAAATTATTCCTCTCTTAAATATAATGAATTTGTTTCTAACAGAATAACAAAAGTGAAATATATCACTCTCAAGCAATAATAAATTAAAAAGTATGAAACACTCTTGGGAGGTGTGTGAATAATTTTTAATTTTCCAATGAGAGCACGAGAAAACTTGATGATTATTGAAAGATGATTGCTAGTGGCTATCCTTGTCTTCTCTAAAGTGTTTTCCAAGTTGTACTAGTCATTGGAAGATTAAATGTAGTTGTTGTTAGATAGAACAACCTTGTATTTAATGCTTTGACACAGCTTCTAACTCGAGTTATCTCTTTATGTTACTGTAGTTACCCATTTAAAGAAAACGACCCCTGAAACATGTAACTCGAGTAAGCTTCTGGTGTTACTCGAGTTAGCCATGAATATGACCATTGGGACCATCAACCCTCGACATTTAATCTCTGAATTTTCCAGTCCTATGTATAAAATTTTTGTCTTCATATGATTACTCAAGTAAGAAAACTTGTTACTCGAGTTAGCTCTTCATATTCAAGCTTCATGTTTCATTGAATTAGTCGAGTAATGAATGATAATACTCGATTTGAATTTTTATCTCTGATACCTTGGCTCGGATTGGACGTCTTACTTGAGTTAGATAATTGGTTACTCGAGTTAGTTGGTGCTTGGACAACTCAAGTTAGGCAGAATGTGTTACTCGAGTTAGATGGCTTCTGGACAACTTGAGTATTCCTCGTTGTGTTACTCTAGTGGTAGAGCAGCTGGGCAACTCGAGTGACGTTGAAGTTTACTCGAGTTGATTTTTCGTATCTGATTCTTGTTGATATTTTTATCTGAACACCTTGTTTACTCAAGTTATATGTTTGTTTGCTTGAGTTAGGCATTGACGAACATGATTAAATGCTTACGTATCAAACCCAATTATTTTCATCATCAAAACATAAAGGGATATGAATGTTAACCACCCTTGGTTCAACACTAACCCAGTTCCTACTATAGGTTGGAGGAAGAAAATTTTGCAATAACAAAGGCTAGGCGAGCTTATGAAGAAGGGAATTCTTATTCCTATTCTCACTACAATTCTGCACAGGTGACTTATTCTGTCATGCAAAGTCCCCCATACGGCTCTAGGCTCAGGGACAATATGGGTAGAAGGGGTACTTGTACTTTCTACCTCAAGAATCTCATTATTATGACCGCCAAGATAATGGCTAGTCTCAAGGATCATTGGTTGGTCAAGAGTTGCAGAAAGTTAATCAAAATTATGATTGTATTGAAGAAGACCACCAATTCGAAGACTCAGGGGGCAGCCTTGACAAAATGGGAGAAGTTTTACTGGTTCTCCATAAGGACTTTAAGGAATTCACAGCATGAATGCTTGAGAAGTACAATCGAGAAACAAAATATTTTGACGAATTTAGAGAAAAGCATGTGAAGAAAGTGGAAAGACTTGGAAAAGTCTTTAGAGGAGCCATTTGGAGATTCTACATGGCTGTCCAATGAGGAATTCAAGCTGAGAGAGTTGAAGGACTTGAACAATGAGCCTACAAAACTGCAACAACTAACATATTTTGGAGAACCACTTGACAAACAAGGGTATGTAAGTTCAATTGTTTAAAGTTATTTTTGTTGGGTTTTGTTTCTTGTTCTTGTAAGTAATTTATGGCCTAAGGGGAAGAAGCTTGGGGGAAGAAGGAATGTCACCTTCCCGTTCACGGGAGATGGTCCCTTAGGAACTCACACGATTCCAAAAGCCACAATCAAAATTCAAAGTTCATTCATTGCAAAAGTTGTGGCTATAATCATCCAAGGAATTAAGAGAATCAACTGGCTTTGGAAATACTTCTAAGGGCCGCCATTAAATGAAAGATTTGCAAAAGTGAGAGTTCCTATTACAAAGGGGAACTTCATGGGGAAAAAGTAGGCATAGAAAACCGGTCATATCTCAGGCCGTTTGAACCTCCCCTTGTGATAAATCCAAGTTAGCACCTGTAAGAACAAGGTGGAACTGCCACACTTTACAAAAAAATGGCAACAACTCAAGTGGAATCTCTAAATAAATCTTAAAAACAAAAAAAAAAAGAAAAACAATTTTTTTTTTAAATAAATTAATGCAATAGGCTCTATAGCCACTCTTTTAAGGAAGAGGATCAAGTCAAATGAGCATTTTATCACCTGCTCCTATCTACAAAATTGCAGTCCCCTTGGCCGTAAAGGAAAAAATGTCTGATTATATTCATTCAACCTGTGGAGTCGGTCTCTTGGCCATTTTGCAGATCACAATAGAAAAGGAGATAAGAAGCAAATAGAGGGAAATAGGCCTCAGGTTATTTCTTATTAATTTCAAGAAATACATTGTGTTTACAATTGAATTTTCCACTCCAAAACTAACTTGTGTACAGGGGGACAAAGCACAAAATGTAAAAAGCAAATTTCCCTTGCACAGGTGGAAGGATTCTTTTAGATTCATGCTTCTGAAAGGTGTCTTCTCTCCCTATGTGGAATCCTTCAAATCTTGGGAGAGTTTCTTCGCAAGGAGTTGTGAAATCACTGGCGGGAGGAAAATTTTTCGTAGTTCCTCCATGGGTTTCCATCTGCGAGGCAACAAAGCACAGAAAACAAGTTAGGATCATGAATTTTTCTCAGCAAGCTCTATGGCCACTAAGATTATCAAAGGAGAAAGTCTCCCCTTGTGCAAACAATCATAGAAAAATTCTTAATTGCTATTTTTCTTAAAAAAAAATAGGCTACATTTTGCCAGGGGGAACATTCTTAAGTTCTCCAAATCCAAAGAAGGCAAGGGGAATTTTTCCTGGCAGCCGGGGAAAAATAAAAATGTGGCAATAGTTACCTTTATTTTTTGAAAATCCTTCTCTTCCTTTTAAGGCCATTAGCGAATGGTTCATAAGCAAGCAAGTTCAGCAAGGAGGAATTAAGTTCGCCAGCACAACTCATCAACAAACAATAATTTCGACAAGAGCATCAATGAGGTAATACTATTTCGTGTGAACTAACCTGGTGTTGTCATGTTTGTGTTAAGAAGGACAATTTCCCTTGGACAGTAAGAGAATTACAAGTGCAAGAACAATACTAGAATGCTCAGCGGATTCAAACATTCAAAAATGTCAGAGAGGTCGAGTTGCCTTTTACCTTTCTTCCGCCAAAGGAAAGTGTAGTATACAATGGTGTCATGCGGCCTAGGGGAAGACAAAAGGTAGGCTACTACTGTTCAGACCTGGAAACTTGAAGAAACTGCACCAAAGAGAAGAGAAGAGTTAGCTGAAATATAACAAGGTCCAACATTGCCAGTAGGCTATACGGCCACGTGGATGGACAATATGAATCACAATCAGATAAAGCAAAGTTGAGAATTGGTTTCTGGCCATTCTACAACAAAATCAAAGTGGCACTGTGGAGTAGGCCTCTAGGCCATTCACGAACATGATTCTAATTATTTCAAAATAACAACACCACTATTACAAAGGGTATAAAATATAACCAGAGTAATTCACAACTCACGATCATGGATTCAAGATTTAGGCATAAACATTTGGAGCCAGAAAGGAGGACGGTCATTACCTACTTCCTTGAATTTTTTGCCGAATCCATTTAAAGATTTTCCCTTAGTGGTGATTGTAGAATGAAAACTCTCATGGCCTTGTCATTCTTGAACCGCAACACACGTAAAAAGAAGTCAAGAGATGGATTTGCATCTGAATTTCTTACAGATTCGGAAAGGAAATAAAAAATTCCTACAGAAATTCCGATAGCATTTCCCCTTATTTTTGGCATATCCATCTGTTTTCATTATTAAACAAGAGCAACAATTCAGTCAACAACAAAGCAATTCAACAGAGCCCCTAACAATATTGCAACTCAAAATTAAAGCTGAATGTATACTTTTGGCTTAATACAGCAGCATTCAGCAATCAAATTGATAGAAATTGTTCAAGAGGGAAAATTAGTGCCGTAAAGGAAAAAAGTAAAAAAGGAAAAAGGAAGAAGTTACCAAAGGACCGTATGGTTCCAGCGGCATGGCGGAGTACAGGTCTATGCTTCAGTTTCGGCGGCCTACGCGAAGACCAGCTTCTTCCAACGGCCTTCCCTGGTTTAAAAAGCTACGTGGCGGTACGGCCCGGGTGAGATAAGCGACTGGCGGATGAATTTCCTCTTGGCAGACAGCGCTACTTTCTCCCTCCGACAACGGCGAACAGTGACGGACTACTTTCTTCCCTGGGCGTGGTCGGTAACGATGAACTTCTCTCTTAACAGCGTGGCAACGTCGTCAGCTCTCTTTTAGTGATACTCACCCCTCCAGTGACCGTTCCTCTTGGCGTGGTAGGCGCGGTTCCCTCCATCAGCAGATGATGCGGTCTAAGGCGAGACGAGCAACGACGACGCGGCGGTGTGGCGTTCCCTGGCCTGAAACGCTACGAATAGTGGTGCCGAGTGTTGTACTGTCAACCGCGGACATTGAAAGAGGGCACGGTTCCCCGACATCACCTTCCAGCTGCGCGGTGTGCGACAATGAATCTTTATTGGCTCGAGACGGCGACAGATTCTAGCGACAACACTGGAAGGAGGAGCGACTGGCGGCATCAGTGGTGAGGTGGAGGCCTGGTTCCCCTTTTCTTTGTTTTGTCTATGTTGAATTGAGGAGGGGAAAGTGGGTTGTTTTTGTTTGATTGATTGGGCTTGTTTGGTTTGGCTTTGGGTTGCTGGGTTGTTGAGTTGGTTTGGTTCAAAAGAGATTGGCTTGCAGGATTTTTGTTGGGCTTTGGTGTTGAGTTGAATGGGTGTTATGTCTCTTTAGAGCTTGGTTTGATTAGACTGATTGGTTTGAGTTTGAGTGGATAATATGGTTCTTGAGAGTGAGTTTGGGTATTTTTATGTGATTTTTATGGTTTGGTTTGATTTTGGTTTGAAGCTAGTAGTCTTATGACAAATTTAGCGGCAGTAATCTTTAAAAAGTTGTTAGCATCTTTGGTTCAAAATTTACAAATGGCCACCATAAATTTTTTTTTTTAGTCTTAGCTGGAACTACAAAAAATGTTTCTGAAGGGCCTCCAGTTTCAACAGTGTAATGATTTGCAAAAAAAATAATTAAGGAGTGTCAAAAGGGATATGCAGGAAGAATGTGTGTTGTTGAATAAAGATTAGAGTGCTTGACACTGACAAGCCACCATAACTTTTTTAAAGTTTTTGATGCTACAGTAGCTTTATCGTATGAGAATTTTGCAGAAACAAAGATTGCTGTAAGAATTTTTGTAAGAATACTTAAATTTTCAGGGGAGATCAGCAAAATACAGTGGAATTGCAGGAGAATTATTTTTATCCATGTTCATGGTTTTCTCAAACCATAACATGCGGGGGTCATTGTTTACTCCAAAGTATTTTTTCGGGCCCAATAGACTGAGTCGAGTCCTTAAGTTGAAAGTTAGCCCATGTACCGAGAACCACAACCAAGCCTTAGGGAGGCCACGAGAATGAGTCCAGGCCTGGAGGAGATGGGGGAGTTGTTTCCCACCAGAAATTGCAGCAAACAAGGCATATTGCAAAGACCACTGGTAGAGTTAGAGTAGGATTAAGCCTGGAAATTTTGGCGAGAGATGGAAAGGATTGTTTTGGCAGGAGAGTTTGTATTTGAAGATAGTGGAATGAGAGGAAGCAGCTGGATTTATCAAAGGAGTTGTTGCAGATAAGGTCTGTTGATTTCAGTTTTGATGATGATGCAAACAAAACATCCATGAAAGATAAGCAAAGATGCAGACCATGTGATTTGCTATAATAATACACATTCGAGATGGATCTATGTACAATGGCATATGCAAGACTGGACACTATGCACATAGAAACAGATGCAAGGCATACAGACGAGATGTAATGCATGTAGTATGGTATGTAATGCAAGTAGACGTGTTACATCAAGAGGCAGAATGGTCCAGGTTTTCCCTATGCACTTAGAGGAGAGTTCAAGGCAAGTAGATGAGATGTAGTGCTCTCAGGTCTAACAGTGTAATCGTACTATGCACACAAAAGAATGCTCTAAGCACGTAGATGAGATTGCGATGAAAATTGAAGAGGGATGACAAGACAAAGCATAAATGCATTTTATCCTTGTATAGTGCACGTAGAAGAGTAAAGGTGACATCTTTGAAGAAATCATGCTGTGCACACAGTAGCGATACTAAGTGCGTAGACGGGATTCCAGAAACTGATAGAAGAGTAAAGGTGACATCTTTGAAGAGATCAGGCTATGTACATAGTAGCGATACTAAGTGTGTAGATGGGATTCCAGAAACTGACAAATTCAATACGCTCATCGGGAATTTGAATTTGACTATTGCCTGACACAGTCACATGAAGAATCAAAGGTGTAATCTTGGACAAACAACAACATTCGTAGATGAAGGTGTTGTGCACGCAGATGATTGTCTGGGTAAAGCTGCATATTCTGAAATATGAAGCAATGCACGCAGAGCATACTACAAAGCATATAGAAGCCAATCTATTCAAGGTAGTGACCACTAGAGTTCAGAAAATGCATGTAGAACGTGAAGTAATGCACGTGGAACTCAGTTGGATCAACACACTATGCATGTAGAAGGATATGACGTCATTACTAGATAGAATTTTATATTCTCTCACAACGGCTGCTTTGAGATTTTCAACGGCTATTTTCTTAAGAGTGGCTATAAATAGACTTCCTAGATCAGAAGAGAAAAAGCAAGAGACCTTTGCTAAGTTTGCTATTCATTTTCTCTATCATTTCTACATTTCTAACCCATTTGAGCTATTTATTTGGGGTTTGTGTGAGCTTAAATCTGCTATATATTGGGTTGATTTTGTAACAAGTAAAGTTCTTCGCTTAGGGTAGATAGGTTTCATTGTTGTGCCTTAGAAAAAAAAAGAGTGGTTGCTAGTGAGCATTGACAAATTAGAGGTTAACGGTTTCCTAGTTAAGCCTGCAAAAACTAGAAGTTTGGTTTGCTTGTTTGGTCCATAAAACAAATGGTGTAGCAGTTTGCTTATTGATCCTGAAAAAACAAGTGGTGTAACGGTTTCCATCCACTTGCAAGTGAGGAGATAATGGATTGAAATTCTTGAGTGGATCTCAAGTAGTGGATGTAGGTCAAGGAGGACCGAACCACTATAAATCGAATTTGTTTTCTCTTCCTTCTAGTCATTTAATTTTCTTTACATTTACTTCATATTGTTTGTGAATTGGATATTTGATATTTGATTGCTTCCGCATTTAACTTTGTTTTTAATTGAAATGAACTCTGTTATTTGTATTAGTTCGCTAAAGATTTTCAATAAAGTTTTCAAATTCTTTATAAATCTAATTTACCCACTCTTGGAGTGTCATTCTTGAGACCAATAAGGTCCACTTCAGGCTTCCAACAAACCTAATAGCAATAGATGAAGGAGGACATGATTTTAGCGAAAGGGAGTCTCTCTACCAGATGGAACCAAAAAGGAGTCCCTCTAGCAGTAAACTTTCCCGGAGAAACAACTATAAAATGGTTGTTTGGCTACAGATCTAGAGGCCCTTCACCTTATATTACATTACACACCACTTGGGTGTTTTATCCTTTCTTTAGTCTCAGTCTGTTATTTCTTTTATTTTCAAGCTTTCCAGTGTAATTTTCTTCATTAATCAAGTCTCATAATTGTGTTTCACGAATTGCATCAAGGAGTGAATACCCAATACACGTATTTTTGCCCCTTTAATTCGCCTACGAAGTTAGAACGAGTCACCATTGGTTTGGAAAAACCATTAATTCCCTGGAACGCTCAAAAAAGAAAAAAGGCAGCATTGTTTTTCTTTTAGCCAAAAAAAGGAAATAGTATTCGTATTTGTTCTACTAATTTTTGGGCGTGAAATGTAACTATTTGTGGTGTCCTTTTAGAATTTTAGAATGTGTTCTGAAATTACTTGTCAATGTAAACATTAAACATTTTTGGCTTAAAGATAGTTTATCATTGTAATGACAAAAAAGAATTAATTACGCATAATTGTGTTACTAAATTATGCAGAACTATTGAATTAAAAGTAATCAACATCCAATAATGAACAAGCAAATTCTTATACAACAAACCAAACATAGCCTTAGGTAAATATCAAAGCAAAGAATTTTATATTGGAAAGAAGAGTAGAATTTCACAAGGAAGTGCAGAAAATTATTCAAGAACTTAACCTTATTTAAGAAATACAAGATTTTTTTACAGTAGCACAAAATTCTGCAAAGTTGTCTGCAAAATTTTGCAATGTATTCACTAAAGAATCATACAAAACGAAAATTTTGCCATTTATATCATAAACTACTCATCATGGCACCACCAAAAGCATATATCAAACAAAAATTAAGTCAAACATAACCAAATCAAACAAACAACAATTTAAGCCAGCACCATCATAATTCTTTTCAAATTCTCAGTTCTTTGCATTAACATTTCTCATCAATTGGTAGTTCAAATAGACCTTGTAATAATTGATAAAACATTCTCACAAAACTTTAGTACAACTAAATTCTACAAGCGGGCAAAGTTTGGCACCAAATTATAGTAAATATTAATTTAGATAGCCTAAAAACTGTTGAGTCTAGTTTTGATGATGATGATAACAAAATATCTATGAAAGAAGTTTAGAATCCATGGAAGAAGAAATTGCATGTGAAGAAGTGGAAAAAATGAAGCAAAGGGGCAGATGGTGCAAGTTATGAATGTAACTTGGAAAATGCGCACGCAAATGGTGACAGGTAAAGAGCATAAAGTTGTCTAGAGATTTTGCAAGGGGAATTACGCATGTAATTCTATCTTTACGCACACAATTGAAGAGTAGAAACATTCTGGAGATGTTGAAGGAAGAATTAAGCGCGTAAGGATTCACTACGCACGTAAGTAAAGGGGAAACTCTCAAGAAGTTTTTCCAACAGTTGTTGTGCATGCAAATCTTCAAAGAATTACGTACGTAAGTGCACATGAAGACAAAGACTACAGACTATTGTAACATGCCATGTAATATTCAAATTCTAACACGTTAGAAGTGGCCAAAACGTTTGAATTTCAAGGTACAATGATGTTACGCACGCAAGTTAAGGATTACACACACAAGTGGAGTTGAAGATTCAAATGTGACGCCACTAGAGCAAAGAATTGAGCACACAACTCAGTTTTGTGTACCTGAGTCAACTAGAAAAAGTTATGGTAGTGCTATTAGATAGTAAAAGCAAGTAGTTAAGCACGCAAGTCTAACATTGGGCATGCAACCAATAGTTGTGCACGTAAGTGATGATGACGTCAGAGTCGTGCAAAATTCTCATTTGTCTCGCAATGGCTAAAATTTCAAATCGAACGGTCATAAACCTCAAGAAAGGTATAAGTAGACGTCGTCAACATCAGAAGAAGTTAGAGAAACCTTACCTATATTTTGCTATCTTTATTTCTCATCAATTTTCTTATTCTTTCATTCATACTCGCTCTTGCTATTCATCATTGCTATTACTCTTGGGTTAGGTTAAGCTTAATTTTGTGTTTTTTGGGAACACAATTTGTAATAAATAGAGTATTTGCTTGACGGATAGATATGTTTCCTTGTTGAACCTTGAAAAACAAGAGAGAGATTTTTCTTGTTTGTGCTTTTGTATAAACAAGAGAATATATGTTTTCTAATTTGTTTTCTGTAAAAACTAAAAGTTGTAAATGTTTTTTTTGTAAACAACATATTGTAAACGATTTTTCCCTACTTGAAAGTGATGAGATAGTATATTGAACTCTCAAACACACAAGTGAGGAGATTACAAAACAGAAAAAAAAATTATTCCTAATATTTGACACTTGTCATCAAAAACCTATATTTATTACTTATAATGCCACAATACATGTATGTAACTACTTTGAATTTGACCTCTTCTCTTGTTCACGTCGAAAATTGTGGGAATAAATCGACCACTTCACTCATTGAAGGCCTATCTTCACTAATCTCTTTAGTTGACAAAATAGCAATCTTGAAATACTCTTTCACTTTATCTTCACTTAAACCTGCTTTACTCATTTTGGCATCCAACATTTCCATGTGACGGTTTTGCCCCGACATTTTCCTCGCCCATTCAGTCCAATCCCATCTCTTTCCCCTTGAATGTCATGGCAAATTCGGCCTTTTGGCGGTCATAATCTCCAACATCAAAATTCCAAAGCTATAAACATCAGATTTTATGGTTGCCAACATCAGCCCCTCCTTATACTCCGGCGGCATATACCTCATCGTTCCGGCAACTTGGGTCGACAAGTGTGAGTGGGACCGATCAATCCGATAGGCCAACCCAAAGTCTGCAATGTGGGCCTTAAAGTCCAGGTTCAATAACATATTGTTGGCCTTGATATCCCTATGAATAACTGGTTACCGTATTCCATGTAAATAAGCAAGGCCATTAGCAACACCTCTAACTACTTTAGTTCTCTTTTCCCAGGATAATGGAAACCTAACTGCTTGGTTCGCATACTGCGACGTGTCATGCAGCCATTGGTCCAAACTACCCCTCTCTATAAACTCGTAAATCAACACCCTTTCCAAACCCGATGCGCAATACCCAAGAAGTTGCACGAGATTTTGGTGTCGGAGCTTACCAAGAGTTTCCATCTCGGCCAGAAATTCTCGGGACCCTTGGAAGGCATCCGAGTCAAGTTTCTTGATTGCGACAGTGACGCCGTTAGATAACTTCGCCTTGTACACGAGTCCAAAGCCGCCATCACCGATTATGAGGTCGGCAGAGAAGTTCTTCGTCGCCGCCTTCAGCTCCTCCATGGAGATTCGGTTAAGTGCCGGGTCAAACAACGCGCTCTCATCACTTGTCACGGGGACGTTTCGGGTCCGAACCGGGTGGTGGGTCTGTTTGATGGATTTGGAGGAGTAGTATCGTAAGAAGGTGAAGATTAGAACAAAGACGAAGAAAGCGACGACGGCGGCGAGGACAAAGGGGCCCATCAGAAAAGTGGCCGTTTTTTACAGAGAGAAATTGTGGGTTCGGGTTGTTTTAGAGAGAGAAAGAGGGGATTGAGGAGACGGAGGAGAGAAAGCAGCCACGGAGGGAGTGTTTTCAAAGAAGGTGACAGGGGAGAGTCGTCGTTTTGAATTTTTGGAGTCAACGAAGAAAGGGTGGGCTAGGATTATTGAGTACCATAGTTTGGTGGTTGGGAGTAGGGATGACAATTGGTAGGGTATGTGTAGGTATATTAATATTTTTATTTGTATTTATAGTTTATGTTACGTATTTATATTTTATTCGTATTTATATGTGTGATAAAAATTATTACCCGTAGCTTACCTCTAGGATATCTGTTTATCCGTAAGGTATCAATTTACCTGTGGTTTAAATTTAATTAATTAACTTAACAAATAATATATCATCAATTTAGAACAATATATTATAAAAATATATGAGATAATATGAAATATTATATTCAGACAATATAATATAAAAGTTATAATTTATAACTAAATGTAGTTAATGAAATAGTAATGTTATAAATTATTACATGAAATTTCTAAATTGTATTTTCACGGACTTGTCTGAAA
>CAODLS010711510.1:0-20539 GCA_948243855.1 Flueggea neowawraea
CTCCAACTCAATCTCGACTGTCTCTCTCTCGAACGAGCCTATCTCTCGATCTCCGTCACTACACCGAGTGAACGGACCTCTCTCTAGACCTCCCTCTTAAACCTCTCTGTCTCCATCCATGAAGACGACGCAGTCTATGGGAGACAGAGGAGAGAGAAACGAGACCTGATGAAGACGACGTTGTCTATGGACCAAAAGCTTTGACGAGAAACGAGAGAGAGGAGAGAACAATGACCATTTGATTTTGATGGAGAGGAGAAACCGGGTAGAAAACCCATAGAAGAGGAGATGAATCAAAAAGGGTTCTTGATTCGATCTGCAAAGTTTGTGTCTTTCTTCTTTGATTCGCTGTTTTTAAGGTTTCTTTGTTGTATCTTGCTGGGTATTTTTTTTTCTTTTAAGCTCTAATTTGGGTTGCGAATGTTTCTCCTTTTGTGTCCCATTCTTTTCATTTATGTGTCAGTTTTTGTCTTGTAGAGCTTCTGGGTTTCTTGTCCTTGCTTAGAAATGGAGGATCTCGGTAGTTTTTTCTTCCTGTTTTGATGATGTGAAATTGGGTTAAATTTGTTTTCTTTTCTTGTCTTTTTCTCTCCATTTTTTATGGTTTTAGCTTCTTTTTACTGTGCTTTTGTTGTTGGTATGGTTCTATGTTTTGTTTTTGGCATTTTATATTTTTATCATGAGTTCTGTTGGATTGATTAGATTGTTGAGTGCTTAGATGAAGTTATTTGTTGTTAATTTTGAGTGGTATGTGGTAATCGAACTGCTCTTTTTCTCTCATTTTAATTTTCTTTCCTTGTAAATTTAGCTGGGAATTTTTTTTATGGATTAGTAGCTTTTTATGTGCAATTTATTCATTTCATTGCATTTCATTTTTTTGTTTCTTTGTTCCTTGGTTCAGTATACAAGAAATGAGCTATATTTTCTTTGAACCTCTGGGAATTTAGTCAAGATATGAGAAAAACTGTATTGAATGTAAAAAAATATTTTTTTTTAGAAAGTAATAAAGTTGATGTTGTGTTAGTGATTGGTTGATGAAAATTGTGAAATGAAGAGAAACTAAGGATTCTTTCAGCAGATCCCGTGTTGCATAAACTTCTTGATGCTGTATAAATAATCCTTCTTCTTTTTTTCTTTTTCATTTTTTACCATTGAAATTGCGGATTAGATAAAGAAAGCAGCTACTGGGTTTTACAAGAAGAAAAAGAGAGCAGTTACTGTTTTTTTTTTTTCTAAAGACAAAAAGACGTTCTTGATTTGGGTGGAGTATTATGTTGAATTATATTTTAAGATTAAATATCATATTATTAATTTATTTTATTTTTCATCCCACGTATCATCCTACATCGTATAATTCGAATCAACTTTGCACATATGTGGCATTTTGGTATCGAATCTTAATAGATTAGGTCAATAGTAACTATCAAAAACAGAATCTTTAAATTTAATGACTTTCTTAGATAAAATCAAAATTTAGTGACTGCCATAAGTAAATCTAGTGATCGTCTATAAAATTAACTTGTTTTTCTCCATATAATGAGGAAAACTCTTTCTTTATTGGCCAGTGTGTACATAGGTAGGACCTTCTAAATGGGTCACTACGGGTTTAATGAAGCCCACCCATTTTTTATTTGTATTTTTATGAATTATAATTCCAGGCCTCATGATTTTTGCGTCCATCCATTTTTTTTAGTGTGACTTAATATTATATTCAAATGCTTAAATTCCATGGCTTGGTCTAAAAAATTTTGTACAATCAAGTTATACGTATGCAATACAAGCTAGTAAATTCTTTTTTTTTTTGGCAAGAAGCTAGTAAATTCTATACCAATATATTTCACAAACATTTATTGAAAGATCATTTGATAAGCAAAGACTTATATATATCGAATTTTACAAGTATGTAATCATAAATTCTTGTTACATGATTCTAATTAATTACAGAGTGAAGTTTCTCTAATTCAACTAGATCTCTGTAACATGGCGACCACACTTTGGAAATCGATTTTATGTTTGATATTCAATTGATTAAGGACGTATGCATATAGTCTGGGGAAGAATATAAGATAGGAATAAGTAGCAAGTTTTTCTTTCGTAAATTTCCGAACTTCTTGCAGTATGAGTCGGGCTTACTAAACTTAGCTCAACTTCAAAGTTCAAGTTCTAATACTTAGCAAAGATTCAACAAATAAAATCTATGAATGTTGTGACAAATTTTGTGATGTCAATAAATAAAATGGCTTATAAAAAAAAGTAGACACAAAATTTGTAATACAGATAATAAATAAGCTGTTCTTTATCACTATAAATCGCAACACGCCTCTCTTTTTTCAGATAAGTGAATCATAATCTATTTTATCTAACAGTTGAGATAAGGAGTTGATACTCTTTATTTTAAAGTATAATTATAATATAAATAAAAAATATATTTAATTATATAAAAAAATTAAGTAAAGAAAGTGAATTCTTATTCCTCTCTCCTGCTTTTTGTGCAGATCCTAAGGAACCGAATAGATCAAGAACTGAGGTAGTGAGGAGTTAAAGAGCTTAAAAACATTAAGGATTACTCCTCAAGGTTGAGAGCTGTAGAACTTATTAAAATTTAAAGGTTAAAAATTTCAGAATCTTGATTATAAGTCCCTGAAAAAAAAAATCACAGTTATAAATCTTATTTATCTATACTTCCTACTGTTTAATTTCTCATTTTTTTAAGTTATTTACGCAATCTAATCTTTTCTTCTCCCAAATAAATGTTTAAGGAAGTTTCAACATGATCGTAATTTTTTGTAAAATTAATTGACGAAATTCGAGAGATCATGCTAAATATATAAAATGCATGAATTTTTTTAATTAGAATCTTCTCGTTATTAACAATTTTATAGATTACATTTTTTATTATGATAAATTAAAGGAAAAAAAAAGGGGGAAAGAAGAGTTTTGAAGAACATAGCGCCACCGCACAAGGAAACAAAAGATTGCGTGTGGCTGGCTGCTGGCGGATGACGACGCAGAGTGAAGCTGACGTCATCGAAGGACCGGCCACGTGGAATGGTCCTTGTCTTGTGGCAAGGAGAGCCACGTCATCAGGTTCATCCGCCATGACAACGAGGGAGCGACACATTGCACCTTCAGTTTAAACATTCCAATAATGGATCCTCTTTTCCAAGTGATTTTGGCTAACCGACACAATCCAATAATCGATCGGTTTTTTTTGGTTTGGTTCAATTCTATTCAATAATTTGATAATTAAATTCGGTTAATAAAAGTTAAAATTTTGATGTTTAATTATCGAAAGCTGTAGTAAGACAGTAGAAGTCTCTTCTCTTTCTATTGGAGCCTTTTAAGTTTTAGAATAAAATCTAGAAGTTTTAGACGGAGAATTTTATTTTCCAATTTAAGTCAGAATTAGTCAAATATTCTTCCGTTCTAATATTATAGACACTAACTACTTTACACCTCGATTAATAAATAGTAAATTTAGTAATTAAATTTACTTAATTTTATAATTTTTTTTACTTATATCTTTAAGTAAATATATTGGTAATTTTAAATTCAATAATTGAATTAAATAAGGGCGATAATGAATTTTGATAATAATTAATGGAATGAGAAAATGTGTTTATAATTTTGAGGCGGAAAGGGCATTACAAACGTACCTTAATTGAATATTGAATAGTCTAACTAAAATAATATTAATTAGTTCTTACTTCTTAGGGTGGTTTCAGTTAACTAATTTTTTTAATCAATAGTATACAATACAATCTAGAGGATGACTATACAACCATACTAAGACTGTCCTGCTGCAATTGTCTCTTAAATTTTTAGCGACAATTTTTCTGATAATCCGCCACAATTGTGAGTGCACGCTTTGCAGCTATTTTAATTACTTGAAATGTAAGCCACACAAAGAATGTGGTGTTTGATTTAGGAAGCAAAATGACTGGTGAGAATGCACTGTGCAACCAAATTCGGCTAAAAAACAACAGAAGAAATTAAAAATTTAAATTCTACAGAATCAAAATACTAAATGTTCTTCACTGTTTTAGATTAAATTACGAAATTGTTTATAATTAAATGCACTTTAAGGGATAATTTTTGTAAATAGAAATACTTTGCAATTTGAAATAAAGAAAACAGAAAAATAATTATATTCGAACATAGATGCATTTCTATAAACTTAACCAAAAAAAAACACGTTGATGGTAGTTGAGAAGTCACAAACTTGACGTCCAAAAGAAATGAACATGCAAAAATTGTCAAGACGTCATTATTTGAAAAGTTCTAATATGCTTAAATCACATTCTTACATAATGTACGCCAAATTTTGCATTAATTAACATGAAGTGTGACAATATCACGATGTATTATAACTCGTTTTCACCTTATTTGATTATTTGTTCTATTTTTCTATTATTAGTTCTAGATAATACATGTGGAAGGATTTGTAAAAGTCAATCTTGGTGGTTAGCCTTCACTAAATCCTCTTTTGTTCATGGCAACGTCCTTTACACACTTATAAAATGATTTGCTTTGCACTACTTGTTGAAAATAATAACATATATACCTATGTGTTTACACTATAATTAGAGCAAATTATGGAGGTGATAAAATCAAATCCAAATCTAACCCACATAAGAAAATAAGTTTGCAGCAAAGAAATGAATCTGCAGAAGGAAAGTCCTTAGGGGCTAGAACAAAAAAGGAAGGAAGGAAGGGAAGGCAAGAAAATCACAGAAAAGTCAGTCACTCCAAGAAAGCAAATAAATTAGCAGCAAAGACAATTGACTAGAGAAGCTAGGCCTCCAAAGAATAAGGCTGCAGAAAAAGAAAGTCCAAAGGAGTCTGAGGGAGCTGCAACCAAGGAAATTTTTAACAAATCAATTCCTTGATTCCATGATTTTAGGGACACCAAAAATAATGAATTGGTTGCTGAAAACACTACAAAAAGAGGCAAGATGGACGTGGAAAACAACCTCTGCTCTTCGACACCGCACTAGCCCTTATGGGTTAACAAACCCCCTTAGTATTTGTTCTTTATTTTTGTTCTTCCTCATTAGCTCTCTTTTGCTCTCTCTTACATTTTCCTCTTAATATCTTGTAGTTAATCTTTATTTCAATAAAACTCCCCTTCATCATTGTGTTTTTGCAAATTATCCAAAGGAGCAAAAACCCACCAACGCAAGTTTCATCCCTTTACTTGTTACAATTGTTTCGATTACAAGTTAGGTGAAAAACAACACAAATCTCTTTTGTTTTAGTTTGAGAAAATTTAAAATTTTATGGCACATCGTGCATCGATCTAAATGGCTGCATTGTCTTCTTAATAAAAAAAAATAGGAAACACTATGACAATTAGGTATGAACATAAATACCAGAGATTAAAAATAACAAGAAATAGGAAATAGATGAATAATTTTTTTAATCATATACCATAGTGTCCTATAATATATTATAATCTTTTATATGTTGTTTTATCACTCAAGCTAGTTGTACACTTGTACTAACCTAAAGTTAGTCCATTGCTCAAATACAATTAGATGACTATGAGATTTTTTTAATAAGTAGATCTAAAATCACTAATAGCTACAAGTCCACAGGTGACCATGTGTTGGGAGGATTTTGTCCCCGAGAATGGGATGATGTGCTCGAGTGTGCTAACTCGAGTTTAAACATAAGAAGTAACCGTGTAACGTAAAAGTAAAGAGGTGACCACATAAAGTGAGTTAAAGGGGAGTTCAGTGATGCCTAGCATCCTACAACTTTAAGTGTGCGGAAAATAAAGTAAAGTGACAACCGAGAAATAGAGGAAAAGGACTACTACTTGTATTACTTGCCTAGAAGAACAATACATGCAACTGAACTAAATGTAAAAGCAAAGCAAGTAAAAGAAAGCATGTAAATGACAATAAATGAAATAAAGTCCTAAAAGTTTACTTGCTCAGTAGGGGAACGTCCACACTCTGCCATGCCAACCAACAAACAATTGAACTATAGTCAATTAAAAGACATAATTGAAAGCAAAGAACTGAAAATTAAAATATGAGAAAACAAATTGCAAGAATTTCTAGTCTTTGATGTGTGTCTCACAGTGCTTCCTTCGCATATTTATACTGAAAGATCTCGACAATTATTCCCTAAGTTTTCGCCCTACGTTCTATGTACAAAACCTCTGTCGTCGTGTTCAACTTCTCATACTTTCTTGGTCGTGGAAGACGTGTTCCATGTTATAGCCTTCCTCGAACCAAATTTCCTTTTGATCTTATGGCTATATTTCCTTGGGAACGTTTAATCTTGAACTTGAATTTGTTAGCTCAGATACTGACTGTTGGCTAGCCAGAGGTCTTGCTACTTGAGGTTAATTAGTTTCTAGCCCATCAGGTTTCTTCAAGAACATTCCCACTTCGAGTGGATTGAAGAGACACGAATGACGGGTTTCTCGCTTACCCATGTTTTACCATCATTGCTAGGGTTTTTTACATTCCTATAAATAAGCTGTCGCTGCTCTTTTACTCCTTCACCAATCCTGTTGCTTGTTTCAAACGATGTTTTTACTCAGAAAACTCAGTCGTTTTCCAGCTACTTCAATGGCGTCCAAATGTGCTTCTAAGACTTCATCTGGTTTTGGAAGACTCCTAATCCTCGAACACAAAGACGATTGTCGTCGTCTAGAAAGAGATATTTTCCTTGATCGTAATTCTCGAACCATGAGAGTGCTTGACCACATTCCTGAGTGTAAAGAGGTGTTTGTACAGTTTATTGGCACCATACCTGGACGTCTTTCAGCTATAGGACCAATAGTCACCGAGGTGGTAACCAAAGTTTTACAGACGCGCATGGCATGCTTCTTCCCAACGACCTCGAAAAGAGGCATCGTTCTGAGTGGCAAAATTAGTCGGTTGGAAATTTGATCAAATGGGTTGAGTCTCCCACGACCAACTCGACTAACTCCCCTTCAATCTATAAGGAATGGGTGAACAAGCGCAACCTCTGTACACTGTCGGCCAAGCTTGAACAAATGAAGTTAATTCGCTAAGTCAAGTTATCAACTGAGAAAATAGTCCTCAATTGGCCCTTCGTAAGTGCTCTAGTTGGTTTTTGGAACCCTTATCTCCACCAGTTCGAATTCCCGAAGGGTGGATGTTGATCACATTACTCGAAGTAATGGTACTTGTCGTGTTTCCTCGGTCGAGGTAAACCTTCCTGCAAGACCCTCAAAGGCTCAGGAGGAGAGGGCAAAGAAATTTCTAGCCGATGAATTCAAAGGCCAACCACCACTTTCTTACTCAGCATTAATGCCAAAGAGAATAGACAAGTTAAGTAACAAAGACGAGCTTCCCTTCCTAGAAGAAATCAATTTTTTCTGGTACCTCATCTGCAAATTCTTTGGTGCCACAAATCCAAACGGCCAGTCATAAGTTTTCTTCTCTTTGCCATGACACTATCCAGCTGGCTTTCTAACAAAGGGCATGTAGCCATGGGCTCAATCTTATTGGTGTGTGCATACCATGGTCTTTCTGCTGCAGTTCTAGGAAATATGACAACGTCGAGTCTTACTTACTGGTTGGTCCAGAAATTGGGAGCGACTTATTTTTCGGATGCAAACTTTGTCATTGATCGAGTCATGCATAAGAATGATGAGTCGGGTGCTTCCCTTGAGGACTATGTTGAATATCTTAGCAATACAAGCCATATTCGTCAACGAAATTCCCCCACAAGTTGGTTCCTGTTTGATACTTCGGACAACAGTCACCCTGCAGCTCGGTTATTTTCACCGGCTATGGACATCTCGAAATAGCAGGCTGTCTTGACTACCAGAGACCTTTCTATAATTGCGTCACTCCTTTCTGGCTTCACCATAATAGTCGAGCTGTATATGTCGAACCTATGTAGCAGACAATATGTCCTGGTGCAGACCATCCATATCCCTTTATTCGTACTATTAATCAATCTTGGGGATCGAGAGACGAGAAAGGCTTTTACAACGCGAATGTGGTAAAGCGATAGAAGGATCGGTTAGCAGGCGTGAGAACATTCGCCTTCCCTCATCAAGCTATTTTCTGCCCAAGTGCAACCAGATCATTTCGGGCATTGTGGGAAAATTTATAAGGTCGTCATTATATTTTAGGTTTGACCGCTTCAAACAGAATAATTTTGAAAGACGGTCTATTGTCCATATTATGCACGTTATTTTAGTTAATCTTTCCTCTTCTTTTGTTCAGCCCACAAAGAGGATTTTGAATAGATTTATCGAATGTGTGCGGCTGCCAAAGGTAAGAAGTTCGTGAAGAGAAAGAGAGACCATGGGGAGAAGTCTGAGAAAGCATTTGAGAGTAAGAAGAAAAGGAAAACAATCAGGAGGTCGGAGTAATGGCAGTTGTGCCTTATCCCTGAGGACGAGTAGCGAGGAGCCAACTCATTCAAAAGATGCCAATTGGGATGTCAGAGAGGAATTACAGTTGAATGAGGCTCAACATGCTTTTTCTCGAGGCAAACAAGCTATAATACCTTCTAGTCTATCCATTCAAGAGGAATCTGACATCCAAAAAGCTGTAAGTGTCCGTACCCATTCAAGCCACCTTTACATAGATATCTCCCACGAAATCCTTACTTGCCCCAATGCAGATCCAACTTTCTCGAGTAGAGATAAGTGGGCAAACCATGCTCTCCAAGGGCCCAATGATAGCTCCAAGCTTTTGGCCCTTTCTTTGATGAGTTTTTCTTTATGTTCATTGTGTCCCTTCTAAATAGTACTAAATCAATTTTTATTTTAGAATAATATTTAAATCAGACATGCATGCAAAGCCGAAATCAATTTACAGAATATATATATATGTGTAATAAAATTGATATATCAATGCTCTGTCAATGCCTTAAATATTGGGATAAAATGGTGACTACGTATCTAGCCAGATATATGTAAGTTTCTATCTAGTGGATTTAGTCCACAATATTTATTCTGTCATATTATGATCCCATATTTGCTTCTGATATATATTATATCTGATTTATTTAGTACGTCTGACTGCATGTTGTTTACTCTGTTTGCGAACTGTTTTGATAAGGATTTCAAACAGTATCTGTATATACGTAGTGTGTATATGTATATTATGTCAATATTTACATATATATATACATATATGTGTGTGTGTGTGTGTGGTATTTTTGAACTGTTGCGAAAATAGTTATGTGAGCCCTGGAGACGATTTAGAGTGTTTTCCCTCACTTAGTTTTACTCATCCATCCCTTGAACATTTTAGGTTATTCAGTGTTGGTATCATCTAATTTTCAGCACTCGGTGACATATTCAGTTCAGTAGTGAGCGCCCTTTTGTTCGGGCCCTAGTATGTCAGTTCAACAGACGTTCCACATCGAGTTTCTTGTGGGTTATGTTATATAAGAACGTTTTGGTTACTTGGAATTTCTTATGAGTATCTTACTTTATATTTCAATTTGTATGCATGTTTTGTCACTTATTAATATTATCTGTGAAATTATTTTTATAAATTATTTCTATAAATAAATCTTTTATTTAATTTGATTAATAAATATTTTACTCGAGGAATAATGTCATGCATTTGGCATGCCTTGCACCTGATATATGCTAAATTTACATAGTTATTCAAGAATAAATAGATAGCATTTTAGCCCTAAGTGTACTTAATTGCTCACGAATTTATATGTTTTTTTGTGTATTGTGTAGGGTGAATGTGAATTCATGAAATGTGGATGAAAAGACATTAAAAGGCATGAAAAATATGTTTTTGAAGTGGCAAGATCAACAGAACAAAACACGATAAAAATCGGCTCAAAAGGCATTGCATTCAGCACTGCAAAGAGCATATTTGGAGGCCACACCTTGGGCCACAATCATGGGCATTGGAGACCATGGCCACCTGCTGTCCTAAATTTTTCACAAGAATGGAAAGATAGAGGAGGGCCACAGTCATGGTGCTGACCGTGGCTATGACCGTGGCCATGCTGAGTGAGTGAATTGTGGGCAGTAGCCGCTCACGATCATAGACACTAAAGACCATGACCATGGCCACCTGCAAAATGAGCCAAAAAATGCTTGCAAAAGAGGACAAAGAAGGGGGGACCATTACACCGAAAAATGGCTTTTTAAGGACAACTCATAGGGTTTTTTGGGTGACTTATGAGGGTATAAAAACATCAATCTCTCACCATTTTGGGCAATCTTGGGTGGCACATACATCAAGGAAAGAGATAATTTTTCTCTCACATCAATTCCCAAGAAGGATTCTAGTACTGAAGAGGAAAGAGGAGGGGATTTGAAGAAGGCTTTCATCATCCATTAAGAGAAGTTTTATTCTACCCTTTTGTCTTCTTTTTCTTTGTTTAGAAATTATGATTAGGCTTTACATTTCTTGTTTTAAGCTTTATTTTATAAAAATGTTAGCCTAAACCTTTGTTAGGGTATTAGAGATGTAGACCTTGGATTGATGTTGCTTTAGTGAATGATTATTGTTATGGGTTTTGTGCTTTTAATGTTATATCTATTGTTTTGGTGCTTTTAGTGTTAAATCTATTAATGGTGATTGATTTTATGACTTATTATTGATTGAATGATGTTGTGCTTAGTTACCATAATGTTGTTTTTTATAAGCCCAAGTGATGAATCGAAAGAAGAAGCTTGGGTTAGGTCACTTGCATAGAACTTATAGGATTTTAGGATAGAAGTATACCTATACCTATAATGTGTTCGATGAAATTCCCCAAGGAGCCTAATAGGCCTAACTTGACTAGGTGAGGCCGAAAGGACCCTCCTAAGAAGTGTAGGTACGACTCAAGTGACATTGAAAGAGACATTGTGTTAGTATTGAGGAGAGAACACTCACAACTATTTTCCTAAAACCCATTTTCATTGATTTAGCAACTAAATCATTGGTTTTATCTCGAAAGCCCTAATGTTTTCTTATTATTGAGTTACTTGTGTTTACTTTCTTGCATGTTTTTATTTCCAAAACCCCAAAAATAACCAATTCATGTTTATATTTGCTTTTATTTTCTTTATTGACCACAATTAGACATGTTTCCTATGGAAACGATACCCAAGGAATACTCCTTAGTTTTATTACTAAAATCGACTATTGTGCACTTGCAATAGACCTGATCTGCACCCTTTATCCATAGCTATGCAATCTTTTATAACCATAAGCCAGAACAAACCATGTCTTCATATTACATATGCCATTTTCCCCTTGTTTGGTGTAATCCAATAAGCCTTAATGAGATTTGTCCATCATTTTCATAGCTTTGTCGACTTTAATACATCGGAGAAATAACCCATCATTACCCTTTCGATATAGTTCTCCTTTAACCAATACATAATTCATCATCACTTGCTTAAAGAACGAGTTCCTTCTGACGAAAGAACGGTCATTCAAGGCTTTAACCAACTCCTCTCACCAGTCCTTTGGTTGTTGTAAGATAAATAACGCCATCACCTCAAGTTTATCCTCGTTGTAGTCAAGTAGTTTTCATGTTTTGATCATGACTTCTTGAGCTAGTCTCGAATAGGGTACATGACATCATGCTGCTAATTGAGCTAATGCATTGCAACCCAATTGTCTACTCGAGGAATGTGTCAGAATTTTTTTATTTCCAAACGTTTAAGCAACGGTTGAGCCCTAGTCAAACAAGCTTCCAGAATTGGGTCTAAACAGTGAGCTTTGTCTGTCAACTGATGGATGACCAACTAAGAGTCCCAATATATTTCTAAGGCTGAGACACCTTGTTCCAAATCTAGCTCGAGTATGGGAATCAACACTTTATAATCTATTTGGTTATGGGTGCTTTTGCCATCAATCTTACAAGCTAGATGTGTTGGGATTCCCTAAGGTGAAAACAGAGCTACTCTGAGACCTGACCATATTTGGTACTCGATCCATTGAATAGATTTTTCCAAGGAGGTAAATCTATCAATGTTATCTCATGAGGGAGTTCAACGTTATCAGGTAAAGGGTGGTCGGCCAGGAAGTTAGCCAGGGTGTGACTGTTAATCGATTTTTGTGAGACATCATATTGGACCAAATCTAAACTGCACTTGCTAATTTGTTATTTTAAAACCGGACTACTTAACATAAATTTAAGAACATTAGTATTAGCAATGACCAAAAATTTTGTGGACAAGAAAGTAAGTCTTAATTTTATTGAAGCAAAGTACAATTCCAAACATGACTTTTCTATATATGGATAATTACTTTCGAAATCATTTAAACCTCTACTTAAATAAAACACAGCTATTTCTCGTCCTTCTTTGCTATCTTGCGCTAATAGACACCTGAGAGAATGTTGCATCGTTGCTATGTACAACTTGAGTGTCTTCTTGGGTTCTAGTGCTATCATCACAGGTGGGCTAGTGAGATAATCCTTGATGGCCTCAAAGGCCTCCTAGTGTTTCTTTTCTCAGATGAACTCCTCGGATCCTTTAATCTGTAGAAGGGCGAGAATACTCGAGTTTTACCTGCAGCATTAGAAATGAAACGATGTAAGTTATTGAGTTGCTCGGGGAAAACCTGCAACTCTTTCTTTGTCTAAGGTGGTTCTGTGACAATTATAGCTTTCAATTTATTTTGGTCTATCTCGATTCCTCGATTATGGATAAGAAAGCCTAAGAAATTACCTGTAGAGACCCCAAATGCATACTTTAGTGGATTGAGTTTTAACCCATGATCACACATTCTTTTGAATGCTCGGGTTAAATCCTTGAGGTGTGTTTATCGAGTCCGAGATTTGACGACTATATCATCGATGTATACTTCGATGATATGGTCAATCAAATCATGAATGATGACATTAATTGCCCGTTGGTAAGTTGCCCATGCATTTCTCAACCCGAATGGCATTACCACCTATTCAAAGGTTTATAATGCACCAGAGCAATGAAAGGTTGTCTTATGGATATCCTCCTCGGCCATATATATTTGATTGTACCCCAAATAGTCATCTATAAAGGATAAATTATAAAACCCGACGTTGTTGTCAATTAACATGTCAGCCACCGACATCGGATACTCATTTTTTGGGTACTTCGATTTAGGTCTCAAAAATCTAAATAGACCCATATTTTTTTGTTCTTTTTCTTAACACGTAAGATATTGAAAATCCACTCTAAGTACCTCGAGGTTTTGATGAATCCGACCTTCAGGATCTTCTGGATTTTTTGTTGCACCAACTCCATGATTTCTCCGGCCATTGTCCTCAGGGTCTATTTGATCGGTTTTGCATCTTGCTTGATTGGGAAATGATGTTCGACTAACACTCTGTCCAGTCTTTGAATCTCGTGGTAGTCCTAGACAAAGAAATCTTTAAATTCTCCAATATCTACACCAGTTTACCATGGTACGTCTCGTCGAGGAGACCGCTAATCCATATTTTTCGAGGCTTGTTCTCATATCCCAAATTGATCTTTTCGATGGGATCATCAGCCTGTGATTTTATCCTCCTAGCCTTATGTGCCAAACTTAGGAAGGTAATTCCACTCCCGAGGTATTCCCTTGGGAATTGTTCCTCTTCAATGCAACCAAGTTCACAGACTTCACATACTTGAAATCGGCTATTTTCTCGTACGATAGATTTGGTCTCAATGACCAACAGTTGTTGCATGGACTTCTAGATAGTGGTCATGCCTTACTCAAAGATGAACTCATTCATAAAAAATGAGTTTTCTGCGCAACTTTTGGTGTCCACACTCGATCATCATAACCACCAACTGACGAACGATCTCCCCAATTTTCGTTCTTGGCCATTTGGCCTCTGTGCTCTTGTGACTCAAAGTATCATGCTTGGATCCATCTTCTATGACCACTTGCCCATGGAAGTTCTTGTGGTACTCGAGTAATAAAGTTTGACTCGACAAAGGGACCTTTGTTGCATCGTCTTCCTCCTCGGGCAGTCTCTTCTTCAGGGTTAAGCTCGTCATTTGGCAGTCATAATTTTGACAATGTGGGATTAAAGCTCCACCTACAATACCAATATCAACAACATAAGTTTCAACATGTTTAACATCAGGATCGACATTTACAGTTTCAATAGTGTCATCACTGAAAAACATGAGCTTTTAGTGACGGGTCAAGGGCACACACAACTTTTTGTGTAACCAATCTCGACCAATCAAGGCCTTGAAGGAACCGCGTTCTATGTTGACAACATAAAAGATTGCATTTTCTTCTTCTGTTCCTAATTATATAGAAACAACCTAGATTCCAATTGTAATATCTAGTATTTTTAGATTAAATTTTGGTTATTTTCTAATTAATTTGAAAATAATTTTTAAATTGGAAAATTATATTTTTGTGTTTTAAATGTTAATTGGGTGATTAATGAATTTTTAAAGTGATTCGAGTTGATTAATTAGGTGAAAATTTGTTTAAAATAAAAAATAAATCGGATTACAAAGGATGAAGGGCAGGTGAGTGGGTCAGGCAAGAACCAGTCATCTGTGTATGGCTGTGCTGAATGTCGCGCGAAAAGACGCGCTATTTCGACCAGGTTGAGTTGTTGTCCGCGTGTTCCACATGTTGTCTGTGACGCTTTGTGCTGTACCAACCCAAAAACGACGTCGCTTTGCTTCTAGCTTTCAAATCTCCACCGCCTAAGCACCGCCCATCCTCTGATTTTTTCTCCAAACTTGTAAGATGACTTCCACCACCCATTTATATCATTTTTCTTCTCTTTATTCTTCATTTCATCTCTTTAGAATTCGCTCTTCAATCCTCTTTTTAGTTCTCTTTGCCTCCCGTCTATTTCCTTCTTCAAACCAAGGTAAGAACTTGCATCTCAAGTTGCTTTTCTTCATTTTCTGTTTTACTCCATATTTGTTGATAGAGATTGAGCTTCGGTTTGACTTGATTTCTAGGCAATTTTTAGAGTTGTTTAGTTGGTTTTTGATGGATTAAGGAGGGTAGAACATAGGTGTAGGTGGAAATGGTGGTTTAAATGGTTGTGGTGAAATGGAGTGGTTGAACCCGAGAATTTGGGACTGTTTTGGTTGGTTTGAATTTTTGGAAATTTGGTTGAGGATGATTCATAGATTTCTGGGTTGTTGAAGCTTGGTGATGATGTTGTGGTTCAGGAAAGATTGGGAAAAAAATGGGTCTTTGTTGTTAGGGACATTCTAATGTTGTTTGCTAATAAAAAGGACCAAAAATGAATTGGACATAATTCTAGAATTTTGTTGAGGGACTGGAAGTAATATTTTACATGTTGTGTAAGATTTGTAATTTTTGAAAAGAAGAAATCTAGATTTGTAATTTTAAGAAAGTATAGGCTAAATTTGTAATTTTAGAAAAGTTTAGGATTGACTTGTAATTCTAGAATACTTTGAGGACTATTTTGAAATTTGTCAAGTCTCAGGGATTAACACGTAATTTTACATTGGTCGAGGACCAAATTGTAATTTTACATAAATTTTGAATTTTGGATTAAGAATGATAGAATATCATTCGAAATAGATTTTGGGGTCTTTTGAGGGTCTGAGTTTTCATTTGCATTGCATAGCATTTAGTACCGCCACAATATCACATTTCGTTTTGTCTATGATATATTTGTTGATATATATTTGTTTGTTCAACTTCTTGTTCCTGTCAGCGAGACCAGCCACCAACGAGTGGGGATTTATTAACGATTGCGATTGGATTTCCAGGCGAGTGAATGACAACTTCAGACACATAGGTTGTGTCTCGAAACTACTATTGTTTTTGTTATGTTGAACATGCTATTTTGAATACGGACCAACCTGAGGATTGGTAATGAATAAACTAGTTATGTGTTTAATAATTAGTATTGTGTTTTGAAATTGATATATATGTATTATATATCTTCTTGTGAATTTTGATGTTAATCGCATGCTATGATTTTATACTATGTAATAGTATAACATGATTTGGTTTTCTAATATGGGGCACTCGTGCTACGACTAGTAGTAGCCTTTGGTATACCAATGCATTGAGAAATCCCAGCTACCAGGAATGCTGGTAGTCATGTGTTCTGATCCAACATATGATGTGTTAGTGATTAGTGGTGGAGTCCACATCACATATGTTATTGTGCCAGATGCACACACTTGATATGGTTTCATATTCACGATATATGTTTTGACTCAAACTGTATTCGATATGTTTTTCGTGCCTGTTGTTTGTGAACATTTTCGAAAATAATTTTTGAATGCTACTATGTATTAGCGTGTGTGTATATATATATATATATATATATAGACTCATGAAATCTATCAGTAGGAGAACTACTCAAACTCAAATAATCATCTATTCAACTCCCTCTAAAAACAACATCAGAAGGTATAAAAACAAACACCAATGAAATCACCACCATCTATCTATATACATGTTGTAGACAGAGAGAGAGATTGAAAACAACAAGAATGAGTATATTCAACTATACGAGAAAAATCAAAGGAAAGGTTATGTACCTTTGTATGCCCATTCTAGTCTAAAAGTATGTTTCATGGCTTCAAATCAAAATAAATGATTCCCCTCAAGTGTAAATACCTTAAAATTTAGCGAATTGTGTAAATCATGTCAAATAACTTCACGAAAAAGAAAATCTCGTAACACATCCCAGAAATAGAGCAAAGATTAAATAAAAAAACAATTCAATCAGCAAGTATTTCTATTGGTAGGGCCCTAAGTATTCCCCAAGCTAGATCATGAATTGAATCTTCGGGTAGTCGATTATCCTTTTATTTCACTACAAAACCTTAGCAACATTTACGAATTCATCCTTGCCACTATTCTCAACATTACGCACAACTAAAAGTTTGTAATTCACGAAATTTCACTGCCAAACAAGTCATTAATGCCTACCGTAATAAGGTCATCAAGTATCCCCCAACATAATACTCCAAAACCCACCACAAGTGTGCAGAAGTTTCATACCTAACACATAAATCAGGCATCCAAACCTATAACCGCCACCAACAAATCAATAACACAACTTATACAACAAAACGACACAAAAGAGGTGTGTTTTAGACTTACTTCATGGAGAAAGTTGCTCTTCTATGACTTGTCGACGCTCTAAATCGCGAAATACTCAATCGGCATATTGTCGGAGAAGGAGGCAAGATGGCGGTGTACCATGGACTGGTCGGTGAAGGCTAGAGTGTGAAGCGACGAAGAGAAAGAGAAGCAAGAGTGGTCTAGAGTGGCTTTGCCTTCTGTCGATTTTGAAGGACAAATAAGACACTTTATTATTTTTTAAAACCACAAGGCAAAACGACTTTGTTTTGCCTTGTGGTTTATAATGAAAAAAAGAAATAAAAAAAAAAAAGAAAGGGCTCTTCTCTTCTGTTCAACATCTTCCCCAGTCCACTTCCTCCAAGCTCCAACTTCAACCTTCAATGGTGGCCCCAACAGTAGGAGGTGATGCCTCCTCCTACCTCTAATGGTGCCCCTATCACTTGTAAGTGAGAGGGGGCACCCTAGAAGGACGAAGCCGGAGGAACCCCCTAATAAGGGGGTTACGGTCGCCCTGGTCTCCTTCTATCCCTGCTCTGGACCCAGTAATAGGTGTTATGTCTTCAACTGTTCATTTTCCTTTCTACGCTCAAGCCTCAGTCACCAACTCAACTTCCTTGGTTATATGCTTTCCAAGAGCAGCCTGAGAATCATGGAATAGATGTCCGAGATCATCTATTATTTGGTCCCCTTGGTGTTGCATTGAGATAAACCAATCATTGGTACACTTAGTAAAATCTTCAACCTGTTCTAGAGATAACTCGGCGACAAAACTGGTTTGCTCAGCATGAACGTTCTGTATCTGCTTAACCAACTTGTTCATCCATATAAAGCCAAGTTTCATGTTTTTTGTTGTGCAGGACTTGCTCGAGTCTTTCTTCCACTTCTACGGCTCGCCTCTGAGGCGCGAAGGGATTCGGCTATCTCGGCATTTATAGTGTCCAACTGCATTTGTAGAGCCTCTTTTTCTGGCTTTTGCTCTCTTTTCAAGTTTATCCATTTCTGCCTTAAAGCGGGCTTGAGAGTCTTTCTCCCCAAAATAATATGATCCTGACTCGGGCACTGGGAAGCCTGACTCCATTGGAGAAGGTACCTGCCTTTTCGGCAACTTCTTGCCCTTCATTTTCTTCGAGTTGTAAATGAAGATTCGTACTTCGAGTTACTCATTTTGCCATTCCTCACGAATTGACTCCCACTGTGGTCGCCAAAACATGTTGGGAGGATTTTGTCGCCGAGGATGGGATGATATGCTTGAATGTGCTAACTCGGGTTTAAACATAAAAAGTGGTTGTGTAACGTAAAAGTAAATAAGGTGACCACATAAAATGAGTTAAAGGGGGTTCGGTGACGCCTAACAATCTAGGACTTTAAGTGTGAGGAAAATAAAGTAAAGTGACAATCGAGAAATAAAAGATAATGACTACTACTTGCATTACTTGCCTAGAAGAACAATGCATGTAACTAAACTAAATGTAAAAGCAAAGCAAGTAAAAGAAAGCAGGTAAATGATAGGAAGTGAAATAAAGTCCTAAAAGCTTACTTGCTCAGCAGGGGAATGTCCACACTCCGCCATGCCAACCAGCAAACAATTGAACTATGGTAAATTAAAAGACAAAACTGAAAGCAAAGAATTGGAAACTAAAATGCGAGAAAATAAATTGCAAGAATTTCGGTCTTTGAAGTGTGTCTCACAGTGCTTCCTTTGCATATTTATACTGAGAGATCTCGGTGGTTGTTCCCTAAGTTTTCGGCTCACGTTCTATGTGCAAAACCTCTGTCATCGTGTTCAACTTCCCACATTGTGCAACTTCCTTGGTCGTGGATATATCCATTTCCCCATAACGGCCACTTTCTTCGGCCAATAAGTGTTCCATGTTATAGCCTTCCTCGAACCAAATTTCCATGTTTAATCTTGAACTTGAATGTGTTAGCTCGGATACTGACTACTGGCCAACTCGAGGTCTTGCTATTCGAGGTTGACTAGTTTCTAGCCCATCAAGTTTCTTCGAGAACATTCCCACTTCGCACAAGTGCTTCAGGTGGTTGTGCGAAAAATTGCATCGGTCCTTTCACCATTTACTTGTATGAATCTTGCATTTAATGTCTTCAGTTACAACATTATCCAACCATCACACGTGTCCGAGCTCATTAAATGTGCCTAACACCGTGGTGGTTTTTTTATTTCAACACTAAATCCTTTCAAGGAAAAAAAAAAGAAAAAAGAACTAATTGTTAGAATTATTTATTTACAAAGCATAGTTGTCCATTGTTAGACAATCTAACATCAACGGTCTTTTGATTTCGCTTGTTTTTTCCCACCTTTTTATGGTTAAAATTCTCTGGGAACTAAACAATAATGTTAAAATTTGATTTAACTTTTTAATATTGGAAGCCATTCTAATACACCTATCACTAGAATCAATCCAAACTACAGAATTTTTGAATGAAGTGGAAATTCAATGTTTTTAATTTTGATAAATTGAGAAGTAAATAACAAAATGAAATTACAGATTAACAAATTATATAATATAATAATAAAAAATTAACGTCTTTTGAAAGTCATAATATATTATGCTATATTAAAATACTATAAACCAAACACCCGTTTAATAAAGGGCAAAAAGGCTAAAAAAAAACACAATGCAAGAGATAAATCCTGAAAGATTTATGCATAATTGAATTCCCTAATCACAGAAAGAAGTCGTTCGCTGCAACTTCAGATACTGAATATTGAACCAACTGCTTTCGAATTTCAATTAAAACATTGCTGCTATGGTTCCAAGGTGAAAATGTCTCTTGGTTCAGAGTATTTTCAGTCATGATGAAATCTCTTGTTTAAACAAACATTTATCAAAAGATACCCAACATTTACTTCAACCACCTGTTTTTCTGGGGAAATCTTCCCGATTAAACATTGTATGGAACAAAACCAAAGAGCCGGTAAGCATGAAAATGGGTTCCGCCTTGTCAGCTTACTATTTCTTTGCAGCCTCCAACTCCATCTCTTGAAGGTTGAGAAGCAAATCATCCGAATTGAGGAAAACTTTGTTGGCCGAATTTGCTATGGTGTGTGCAATTTCTCTGGCAGCTTCGATCTTCCTTAGAGTGATGAATGCTGGATTGTTGGCAATGGCTTGACCAATAAGCTGAGCACTTGTGGCCTCTCCCTGTCCACCACAATAAGAGATATTTAGAAGAGTACATGACAATCTAGAAGGAAAGAGCGAATTCTAGGGTCTAGACAGGGTATTTGTCACGTGCAATTTTCAGAAATCAATACTAGTATTTCCAGAGGAAGCATAAGAACATGAAATGAGAATAAGAAATCAGATGACACAAGGCACTCATAATTTCTCACCTGTGCTCTGATGACAGCACTTCTCTTGTCTTGTTCAGCTTTTTCAACAATAAATTTCGCCCTCTCAGCTTCCTGTGCAGCCACCTGTTTGGCTTCAATAGCAGCAGTAAATTCTTTCCCAAAAGTCAGGCTTGTAATGGACACATCATCAAGTGCAATGTTAAAGTTGGCTGCCCTTTCTGTCAAA
>CAODLS010711633.1:0-10215 GCA_948243855.1 Flueggea neowawraea
AAGTATGAGTATTATTGGATATGCCATGAGTCATGCTAAGAAACATGAGTGAAGTAAAGGGCTTGCCACTCTCGAAAAGAGAGAAGATACCACCAGCCACTTGATTAATAAAACTGAGTAGTGTGTGACCATATCCAAACAAAGTGATAAGTTTTATCATTTGTTGACTTACTCAGGATCACTTATAGATCAAGGAAATGTTTTAGCATAAACAAGGGTGACATGTTCCATGACTTATGCTAATTATGATATCGAGAGGCAAAGGGTTGTATAAGATTATAATTAGGTTATGTTGATTCGTAATTGACATTCATTTTAATTTGGGTAATCATAATGTCTTGCTAGAGACCAATTGTGATTTATGAGTTTTAAATTAATTTTAGGCTCATTGCCAACATTGAATGAACCTACAGGATCACACACAATAAAGATCTGGATTTGTTACAAAGATTCTTTCTTTGTAGTAATTGAATTATTAAGATGATTAATTTGATTAATCAATAATAATTCAAAGTTTCATTATTTATGTGCTGAATAAGATTTAATATATAGTCCATTAATGTAATGTGCTTTTAATATAAATCACAAGTTATAAGGGTTATGGGCATTTAATTATTTGTGACATAATTTGGCCCATATGAGTGGTTTATTAAATGATAATGTATCATATAATTAAAAGCCCAATTACATTAATCAAACACATTAGAATTTCGGCACAACCTAACCTTATTAGGAGTGAGAAAATTCGGCACACTCATCCTAATTAAGAGGAAGAAATTTGGCACACACCACCTCTCTTATTTTTTAGGAGTCACTTTCCTTGTTTGACAAGGATTAATTCGGCACATGCACTAACTAATTAGGAGTCCATGACTAAATAGGAGTTTTATTCTTGTGTTAAAAGGAAAATAAAACCCTAATTTGTATGTGACAAAATTAATTAGGAAGTGATTATTCCTGTGAGACAAGAAAGGCAAACCCTAGTGTGACTAGATTAGGATTTCAGCACACTCCTTCTAGGTTAGGAAGAGATTGAATTCTTGGAAGACAAGGAGAGATGAATTTAGGCCTTGTTATGCACCTATTTAAGTCTCCTCTTATGCCTATAAATAGTGTGCACTCCTTGCTATTATTTCATGGCTTGGCCGAATTAGCGAGTGCCACAGACAAAAGAGAGAAAATTATTTGTTAGTTTTATAATAGAGATTCTAAAAGAAGTGCTAGCACACATTAGCCTAATCAACGATCTTGTGTGTGTGTGAGAGTAGATGGGAGTCATCTTTTGGCAGTCCCTATTGTCAATAGCATTCGGCTCAACACAAATCAAAGGAATCAATTCGACAATTCCAGCTTTTGGAGAAAAGCAATTCGGCTAAGGCAAAATGTATATATATTCGGTCTCCTTTTATTAATTATAATTGCAAACAATGTTCCTGGATGTTTCTTGTGTGATATTATTGTTTTTTCCTGCGCATATTAGATGTTTATTCACATAAGAAATCCAACCAAAATGACAAGAGAAGTGGAATAGCTCTCAAATCTAAAGTGGTTCAAGATTTTAAAATTTAAGAGGAAAGTGAGAGTGATGATGAGGAAATTGCAATGCATGCAAGAAGATTCAAGCGGTTCATGAAGAGGAACAAACCATGGAAGAAAAACAAGAATCAAAACAGTAAAGACGAGCCAAAGAAGGAATTCAAGAAAGAATTTAGGAAGGACTCTAAGAAGGAAAGCTTTATCATTTGCTACAATTGCAACAAACCGGGCCATGTCAGTATATCAATGATATGTTGAAAATTATAGGATGGAGAATGCTAAATCAGCTTCAAATTTGATGGGCACAACAACAAAGCTCACCAAAGACGAACAAGAAAAAGGAGCAGAGGAAAAGTTATATAGAGGTATGATGAGATCTCTCATTTACCTTACGACTAGTAGACTAGATATAATGTTTAGTATTGTCGAATTCCTATCATTTTGGTTATAATTGAGATTTTTCATAGGTTCTGGTATTTTATTGGTTCATATTTTGTTTTTTAGGTCATGTGATGGTGTCCTGATAGAATTGAATGAAATCAAGCCAAAATAGAGATTAAACAACAACTTTCAAGGATTTCAACACAAGACATGATCTAGGACCACAAGACACAGCCGTGTAATATCGTGTCCTATTCATATTGGTTAAATGCACCTCCAGGAGCAAAGACACATTTTGGAAGCCAAAGACAAGGCTGTGTAATATCCGTATCCTTTTCGCCAGAGTTAAGTGCACATTCAAAAAGCAAGACACAGCCTTGGAGCCTAAGACACGCCCGTGTCTTATGAGTTTTGTTCGTGCCTTACCAGTTTCAGAGCCAAACGCATCGAAGAGGTGAAATGATGAAGTTTTAAAGCAAGACACGTTTTGGGAACCAAAGAC
The DNA here is from genome assembly GCA_948243855.1 of Flueggea neowawraea. Classification (NCBI taxonomy): domain Eukaryota; kingdom Viridiplantae; phylum Streptophyta; class Magnoliopsida; order Malpighiales; family Phyllanthaceae; genus Flueggea; species Flueggea neowawraea. The sequence continues at coordinate 2,420 of CAODLS010711633.1, forward strand.
ACGGCCGTGTAATTTCCGTATCGGGTCGTGTCTTGCCAGAACGCACCATTTCGGCCTATTTAAGCTTGGAATGAACACCAATCAAGGGGAGCCGCCATTGACACACAAAAATAGAGCTCTAGAGAGGGAGAGAGCTGGGTTTGAAGGAAAAAAGCCCTTTTAAGTGGATTTTCTTCAAGATTAAAGTGATTGAATGAAGATTAATGGAATCTCAATGGGTTATTTCTTTCTATCTTCTTTCCATTTCATTTTGTTGATTTATCTACTGAAATTATGAACTAGACTTGTATGCATTTGGATGTGATGAACCCTAGGATGAATTCGTGATTGGGTTTTGTTATTTTGTTCATGAATTGAGACTCATCTATGATTTATAATATTGTACTGTTGGATTGATTCTATCGGTGTTTTGATTCGACAATTGATTGCATATGTGGGAATCGAGAGATTTATTTTGTGTTTTGAATCGCTCATACGTGAGAGGAGTTGCACGCAAACCTAGAGATAAGCACTTGGGGGCATTTTTGGCCTGATGACTACTAGGGTTTCAACACATGTCAAGAGGTACAAATACCCCCTCTTATTTATTTCACTACACACTTTCTTACACATTACATCACATCTTTTATTTTAGTTTGGAAGAACACATTTTTCCCTCTCTTTTATCTTCAAGAATGTATATCAAGGTTGGAGGAGAAGAAGATAAGCACTTGAAAGACTTGGAGATTTCTCTACACATTAACATAAAAAAAGCTTCTTTACACTTTATTTCCTTTTTTCTCCTTATTTTCCTTATAGTTTACCATGATTAGTCTAGTGAATATTTGCCTTATTTTTATGTACACAATCATGGTAGGCTAAACCTTTTGTTAGGGTCAAGAGATGTAGACTTTGATGGATGTTTGTTATATTTATGAAAGGATTTGAGGTATTTCATGTCATATTTTGTGTTGTTGTTGGACTGATTCGTTGACTTGTGTTAATGAATGTTATTATGCTTGATCAACATGATAATTTTATTGACAAGTTTAGGTAAAGGATCGAAAGATGAAAGTTAAATGAGGTTTACAATCATTGAAATGACCATACTTAGGGTAGATATACTCTGTGTAGGTAAGGTGCTCGATGAAAGTCTCGAATGATCTTAATGAGTCTATTTTAGTTAGGTGAGACCAAAAGGACCCTCCTAATAAATGTAGACATAGCTTGAATGAACTCGGTAGATGCTTTAAGCGACATTAGTGAGAGAACACTCATTCCATTAAGAATTTGTTCATAGGTATAACAAATGGAAATCTCAGTCAAGTCTCAAAAACCCTAACACATTACCATTTATTGTTTGCCTCTTTTTACAATTTAGTTTGAGTATTTACATTACTACATTGTTGTTTTCATTTGGAAATAGAAAAATCAATTATTGAACTTTTAAATTTTCTTGTCATGAATTGATCACATTAGCAAACCATTCTCGTGAATTCGTTTCCTTTATTTTATTTGTCTTCATATTTTTTCTCAATTGTTTGTTTTCCACTGCAAATTTAGGTGATGCATGCTATTGAGACGTTCTTGAAGTGCCGACGGTAGAACACAAAGAGGGGGCGGCGATCTCATTCCTTTGATTCAGACATTGATAGATTTGAAAGGACAAACCGTGCACATAGTAGAAGGGAGCAAATGGCCGAACATCCTAGGCCTCCAAATGCTCATGAAGAAGAGGCAAGGTTGGGCCAATTACCTGGAGGTGGCATTGGCAACCAAATTCTAGGGTGGATAAGCTTGAGAGATATTCAAAGGCTGGTGATTGGAGCTTCACCGTTCTGTATTCGTTTGACTTTGGCAGCTCAAAACTATGAATTGAAGAACATTCACTTCAACATGATACCTTCATTTCATGGTTTTCCATCGGAAGATCAATTGGCATTTGTGAGGGAGTTTTACACGACAATTCAAACCTTCCCGTTGCATGGTTTGATGGAGGATGAGCTTCAAATGAGATGCTTCCCATACACTCTAAAGGATTGGCCAAAGAATTGGCTAATCAATCTTCTAGAGGGATCTCTTGGAACATGGAATGAGGTATACGAAAAATTTATGATGAAATTCTATTCACATCAAAAGACTGTAGAATTGCGCAACAAGATTTTCTCTTTTTTGCAAATGGAGGTGAGCCATTCCATGAATCTTGGGAGAGGTTTAAGATGCTTCTTAGCCAATGTCCTCATCACCAATTCTCATTGGCTTTGTTAATTTAGTTCTTCTATGATGGATTGACATTGCATGGTCAAACTTTGATGGACACGGCTACTGGGGTTATTTTGGTGACAAGACAACTAAAGAGGTATATGGGATTTATGAATTGCTTGCCACAAATTCACAACAAAAGGCGTTGAGAGGTAGATGAGCTAGAGTCCATGAATTTTCTTATCCATCATTCAATTTAGCAAACAAAGTGTAATACCCCGTCCTTTCGATGAATATCTCTATAGCTTTCTATTTAAGTCTGATAAGATCCTTTGTTGAGCCCTGTTTAATTTTGATTGAAGCTCGTTCAATCCTCAATTTGATTCTAGAATGTTTCCAAGGAAGAATTGATGTTTATGTAGATGATATTAATTTGTCAAAGTTTTGGTGTTCAAAGATGTTGATTGATGTTGGTGGTGTTTGGATAATTCAATGTTGTGGAGTAAACTTGAGGTTACTCGAGTAAGTGGGGAGTTACTCGAGTAAGCATGGATGAATGTATTATTTTTGGACCTTTGGATTGCTAGTTAGTCGAGTAAAAAGTTGTGTTACTCGAGTAATTGAAGGTTGGATCACGCGAGTAACAATTGGTCTTACTCGAGTGAGTTCATGTTCATCATTTTTTTGGAAAGGAGACTTCCTCATGTAACTTTTGGAGTTACTTGAGTGAGCGGACCAAAATTAGTCTTGGAGCAAGACTTACTCGAGTAACTTCTGAGTTACTCAAGTGAGTACTCAGATAAGGCATTAAACGACACAGTTTTAAGGTAGGGTTCTATATATAACTCACCCGGCTCTTTCGGCCGTCTCTCCTCATTTTCGTCTCTCTCTCACCCAAATCTATTTGAGATGCACTCTTGGAGCTTCCCATTATTCCCATTTTGTTCCTAGAGGTAAGATTACGTCTTTAATCTCTTCATTTCATCCATTTCATGCTTTAAATTTGGGTTACGGGTTTTAGGCTAAATTTGAAATAGGTTTCAAATTTTGAGAGATTCTGTTGAAATGAATGTTGTAGGTTGTTATATTATCATTTTTTGAGGTTAGATAAACATTATTTAAGCCTTGAATCAAGAGATTTGATGTTGTTTTGAATGGACTAGGGTTAGGTTTGGATTTTGTGAAATTTATGAAAATGTTAAGTTGTTTTTGAGAAACCAAGTATTGATTCATGTTGATGAGGTTGATTAGGACAAATGTAGGTGATTAGATTCGATTTCGATCGGTTGAATCGGATTTAAGGACTATTTGTGTAATTTGTCGTTTGAGGATCAAATCTGATATTTTCCATTTAGGGACTAGAATATAATTTTGCATATGTTTGAGGATTAATTTAGATATTTTGAGAGTCTATGAGGACTAACAAGTTATTTTGGGGAGTTCACACCAAAATATAAAGTTGGGATGTTTTCGGGACTAGTTGGTATTTTTTCAAAGTTCGGGGACTAAATTATAATTTTACACCAAGGTGTAATAGTTTGATAATCATGTTAGACTTTAGGCTGAAATGGATTTTTAGGGTTTATTGGAGTCTTTGAGTTGCATATGCATTTACACGTATTTTAGTACAACAACAATACCATGTGTGAGTTGTTTGTGTATTGTCTGTTCCAGCTTTGTTGGTTTCTGAGGAGACCGGTCATTCACTAGTGGACCATGCACTGGATTATTTGCTCGACGTCTAGGTGAGTGTGGTAGCACTTTAGACACGTAGGTTGCGTTCTCCAAATTCTATGTATATTTTTGTTGTGTTTAACTTGGTATGAAATTTGGAATAATTAAAGGATTGGATTTCCTAAAATTTGGCATACCTGAAAACCTCTATTGTGGAAACTCGATTTTCTCTAAAACTGGTTTTGGTTTATGAAATATATATTATGGTAATATTTATTGTGATTTCTGAAATGAACTTTTTGGTCTTTGAAAATATATTCCGGAGTGAATATGCTGTTTTAAATAATTACTATTTCTTAACACTAAATATTTCCAAAAGTGTGTTATAATTTTTAGAAAAATGATATGTTTGTTCCGTATGATACCTGTCTGAGCATTTTGAATATAAATATATTTTTGTAATGTTTTGGTAAAAATATTTTGTTTTGGGACACCCAGCTATGAGATAGCGTAGCTTTGATACACTGGAGTTGTATCATTTGCCTAAGTGGATGTACTTGTGCCTTTAGTGGCCTATACTCGCCTTTGTCGCTATACTATGGTGCCTGAGTGGCTAATCTCAGCCAAAGTGGCTATTATTGAGTTTGGTTAACTTGATGAATACGATCTGTGGTCCCTGTCTGAAAATATTTTTGACCTACTCTCTAGAAATTATTTTGGAACTATCTCTGAAAATACCTTTCTATTTATTCTCTGAAAATATCTTGATATTTGAATTTGAAAATACTTCATTATTCAAGTCTGAAAATAAATTTGGAATTTATCTTTGAAATATTTTGAGTATTTATCTCTTAAAATATTTGAGTACTTTTCTCTGAAACATTTTGGAAAGTGAATGTGAATTTCAAAAAATATTTGAAAGGAAAACAATTTGAATATTTTGGATTTGAGAAAATTAAATATGTTATTTAATTTATTCATCTAATCAACTTTGGTAATTGTCTATTTGCTCTGTATGCATGAAGGATTGCAAAGTTGATTTTGAACTAAGATATCTGTATATACAAGTGTGTGTGTATGTATAAATATATATGATATTATTTGGATATATACGTGCATGTGATAGTTTTAAAAAATGTTTTCAAAACCTATTTGAGGAGCATGTACCGCTCTATGGTGTTATCTGCTCACTAAGGAATCTTACCCGTGTTTTTTTTTGTTTTCGTTCTACTTCACTTTTCAGGTGATCTTGATAGCATTCGTTTGGCTCTTCTACGCTCAGTGAGTGCCCTACTGTTTGGACCGATTTCTGTTGTGTTAGATGCTCCACACCCGGTAGCTAGTTATGGACTTGTATCTGTTAAATAATGCTTAACGGTTTTATTTGAACTATTATTTAGCGTTTGATATTAATTGTATTTTAATTATATCCGAGAATATTCTTTTTGGAAAACTTATCTTTGTTAAGCTGTTTTAATATGGTAAATAAGCCGACTAATAATATGAATTTGGGTAGATGTTTCTGTTCTCCGAGGCTTGTGCGATATGGGCTGGGCTTTGATAGACGGTTTGCCTCGTACGCTGATCGCGACATGATTTTGGGTCATGACACAAGTGGATGACATTGCAAAGAAGGTGAATCTAATATTGAATAGCAATGTCATGGTTCACGAGCAATGTTCGTTTTGTGGTGCACTTGGCCATACCTAAGCAAGTTGCAACATGAACCAACAAATGGGAGGTGAATTTGAAGAAGCCAATTTTATGGGAGTATTTCCTAGACCTCAACCAAGAAATGATCCATACTTGAACTCCTACAATATGGGATGGCTCAACCACCCGAATTTCTCTTGGAATGATCAAAATGCAAATCCACCAAGACCAATGGGACCATCGGGATTTCAACCAAAGCCACCATTCCAACATCAACAAAAACAACCACCACCTCAACAAAACATTGAAGAGAAGAAGCCACCCTTGTAAGATCTACTTATCCAATACATGACAAAGATGGATGCCAAGGTAGATCAAATTGTGCAAACTCAACAAGCCACAATCCAAAAATTGTAAAGGAAAGTTGGACAATTGGCCAAGGCAGTTTCAAAGCGTGAAAAGGGTAAGCTGCCAAGCACTTCATAGGTGAATTCAAAGGAGAATGTTCTGGCGGTTTCATTGAGGAGTGGCAAGGTGCTAAATGAAGCAAAAGTGGAGGCAACACCAATGCAAGACAAAGGCAAAGATGTTATGGTTGATGAGGCTCCAAAGGAAGTTGAGAAAGACGAGTCCAACACCAACAAGAAAGAGGAGGTAAAGCCATATGTTCCTTCCATTCCTTTTCCACAAAGGTTAAGAGATCGCTCTAAGCAAAACAACTTCATAAAGTATTTGGAAATTTTCAAGAAGATATAAATGAATGTTCCATTAATAGAAGAAAATTCTGACATGCCGCACTATGCAAAATTATAGAAAGAAAATGTTTCTATCAAGAAGAAGCTGGAGGAATATGGAACCATTGCCTTGACTGAAGAATGTAGTGTGGTCATCCAAAATAAGCTTCCACCAAAGCTTAAAGATCCCAGTAGCTTCACAATACCATGCAATATTGGGACTTGTGGCATTGAGAAGTCTTTTTGTGACTTGGGAGCATCTATCAATCTTATGCCCCTCTCAATTTTCCATAAACTCGATATGGGAGAACTCAAAGCATCTACCACTACTCTTCAACTTGCCAATAGATCCGTTCAATATCAGTTGGGCGTGCTTGAAGATGTCTTTGTAAAGGTTGGTAAATTTTATTAACCAACTAATTTTCTTATATTGGAAATGAGTGAGGACTCTGATATCCCTATCATTTTAGAAAGACCTTTCCTAGCTACAGGAGGAGCCCTTATCGATGTTCAACAAGGTAAACTAAATTTAAGGGTAGGAAATGAAACTTAAGAGTTCAATGTGTTTAAATCCATGAAATTCCCATCCTTAAATGAATCTTGTTTTAGCATTGAAATTGTTGAGCCCTTGGTATGTGAGGAGATTGAAAAACAAATATAGGACCCTTATGAAACATGCATTACTTTGAACTTGAAGGTTAGTTCCATGAGGATAGAAGGTGATGGGTACATTGCTAGAAAAACATTTGAAGACTTAGGGGTGAGGAAAACAAACCGAATAAATCTTATGAGAAACCCCCTCAAGTAGAACAAAACCCCTCACCTTCACACCTTAGGTATGCATACTTAGAGGAGTCCTCAACATTTCCTATTATTGTTTCGTCTTGTTTAAGTGATGCAGAGGAAGAAAAACTTTTGAGAATGCTAAGAGAACATCGATCGACAATTGCATGGAGTATTGCCGATATCAAAGGCATTAGCCCATCCATATGCATGCATAAAATATTGATGAAGGAATGCTACAAGCCAACAATTGAGCACCAAGGTGACTCAACCCAAATATGAAAGAGGTAGTACGTTCCAAGATTTTAAAGAAACTCAATGCAGGAATTATCTATAGTATTTCTAATATTAAATGGGTTAGTCCCGTTCAAGTTGTGCCTAAGAAAGGTGTGATAATTGTTTCTAAAAATGATAAAAATTAATTGATTCCCACTAGACTTGTCACTGGTTGGAGCATGTCCATTGATTATAGGAAATTAAATGCATCCACTAGAAAAGATCATTTTCCATTACCATTCATTGATCAAATGCTTGAGAGATTGGCCAGTCATGCATATTATTGTTTTCTTGATGGTTATTATGGTTACAATCAAATTCCCACAGCACCCGAAGACCAAGAAAAATGACTTTCACTTGTCCATATGGTACCTTCGCATATTAGAGAATGCCTTTTGGTTTCTGCAATGCACTTGCTACTTTTCAAAGATATATGACGAAAATATTCTCTGATATGATCGAAGAGAACATAGAAATTTTCATGGATGATTTCTC
>CAODLS010711712.1:0-11997 GCA_948243855.1 Flueggea neowawraea
CGTTGTTAATGCCAAAGATTGTCTTATTATGAAGCTACACAATCGGAAAAGAACCATCAACTCAGCACGGTTGTGGTGTTCAATATACTTGGCATTGGCATTATAATATGGTACTTCTGTTATTAACCGGGTGCCCTGAAGGAACACTTTCATTAAGAGGTCTTCTTGAACTGTCAGGAGAGCGAATCAGGTAGATATTCTATTTAAATCTGAAGATATAGTTTCTGTTAACGCACTGTTTATGGAGTATTCCTCCTTTTTTGGTTCTTGGGCTGTGTTAATTTTCTAACTTTTGATGCTAAGATTCGAACAGTTGCACGTAAAAATGATTACCATCATCATAAAAATTGCCTTTTTTTTCCGGATTCGGAGTGATGTTGATTGTAGGATTTTGAATTAATTTCTTAGTTTTATTCCCATTGTTAACAATGGCGGAGAATGATCGTCGTCTCGACAACATAACAAATCTGGCCAATAATTGTCAAGTTAGCAGAATGAAGAGAAAGCAAATACTTCTGAATAAACGTGCTGCAAAGAGTTCATGTATTTCAATTTCTGGAAACCAAGGTGAGGTCTTCATCATCCATATTGATGCTCATGATCATTGTAATGTTTTTGCAATTCTGTATCCAATTTTTGTATTTAAGTTGTTAATGAAATATTTATGATTATGGAGGAAAATGTTGCCTGATTTATGTTTTATTTGTTAATGAAATATATACTATGCTGTAAATTTATTGTAATGTAACACAATGTTATTCTATTTCGAGGCCATTCTCACACAATGAGTTTGAAGAAATGAAATTTCGCAACATTTGTTTTGTCTAACTAATTTTCAATAATATTTTTCGCTAATTTCATAATATTTTTTCAAGGAAAGTTATCTTATATAATACACCGAAACATATGAACTTAAAAAAATTATGAAGTAAGCTTAACATAATTTAAAATTTAAAAATCTATTAGAGATATCCATGCAACATGTAGATTATCTATACATGAAAATATGATTTGTAAAGTGAGTGAAAGAGAAAACTGATATGGCCTTGAAATGTATGGCGAAAATGGATGAATGTTTTCTTTGAAACAAATAAGCCAACCCACAACAAATTTGCTTTTTCTTCAGTGTAATTGTAAAAATAATTAATACACACATTTTTGTGTTTTCTGCAGAAAATATACATCCAAATACCTCTAACCAATACATGGTTACTAATGTTGATCCAACTTCTCCACATACAATAAGGACAAGCAGTAATAATCTTCAACGTTCGTCTCCATTTACATCTCTACAGACAGAAGGTCTATATGTCGATTGTTTTTTTCAAGTGCAATACTCTTTTTGAAAAATAACTTAACTCTGTTGTATTGCAGGATGTGATCTATTTGCTCAATTTGTTGGAAAAAATCGATCGACAGTGAGAAATCCATTTACCGGACTCACAACAAGTATAACACGAGTAGTCGAAGTACCGAATTTGCGTTCAATACCAATCACAATCAAATATTGTTCGATTTAACTAATTGTAACTTTACATAAATATTTATCTAACTCAAAAATTAACATGATAGAACGTGAATTACAAGTTTTCAAAAAAATTCAAAAGACAATATAGAAGACTGATCGTGTATTAATTATTTATTTTTTTATTTAAGTATTTGAAATTTATGGTAGATACCTGCTTTGTTTTATAGTTTGTCACAATCTGAGTTCAACATTTGATGCAACAGTGAATAATAATTTGTTGTCCTCATCTCTAACTGCATCACAACAATCAAACCAAGGGAGACAATCTAAAAGCCGTATGAACTTGAAAGATAACAACCAGTCCCTTTGTTATGAAGTATCTACGCCCATGCAAACAATTTTCAGTGGTAATAACAAAAAAGTATATATTATTTGTAATTTTGGATATTATTTATTTACTTTTGAATGTTTTCTTTAAATTAATTTATTTGTCTTATCTATACATGTTTTCTCAAGATAATTGCAATGAAGATCAAACATGAACTCGTGAGCAAACAAATCCGTTGCATGATGTTACTAATGGTAATACCAAATTAAACAGTCTTAGCTATTTAGTTTCCATTTTCTGTTGGGTAATTCTTTTTTTTTTTGTAAGTTGACATTGAAAGATGTTACCAATGGTAATATCAAATTAAATGTTCTTACAATAAATTATTTCTATTAAAAAATGCTTATCATTTTGTTACCATTTTTTTTTTGTTAAGATCAATCTAGTGATTCTCGGCATAGGAAAAACAATGCACCTAAAGATTTTGATGGTCGGTTTTTTAAAATATATTTGTTATTTAATCTATATTTCATTATCAAATGGGTCTTTGTTTACTTAAACACATTTTGTCATTTATGTAGGTTTTTTGGATTTTGGGGATCCAAATTATAAGTCTTCGCCGTGCGGTGCAAAGATATTCTACAATGAAAGGATTAATAAACAGTGCAACACTATAGTTTCAGATTTCTCACTGTGTTGTGGACATGGAAAGTGAAATTGCCGCCATTACAGGAGCCACCTATAATTATGAAAAAGCTTTTATCTGGAGAAGATAGTAGGAGTAAGCTTTTTACTGAAAATATTCGTGGGTATAACATGATGTTCTCATTTACCTCGATGGATGGAAAGATTGATAAGACAGTTAACAGTAGGAGTGGTCCATATGTGTTTAAACTTCATGGACAAAATTATTATAGAATAGGTAGTCTGTTGCCAAAAGAAGGTTCAACCCCAAAATTTGCATAGTTATACATTTACGATACTGAAAATGAAGTTAGCAATCGAGCTAGGGTGATTAGGTACTTATGTTTTCTTTCTTAACAAAACGACAAATTTACACTCCATTGTAAGTTCATTATTTGATAGTTTACTTTTTTTATTAGGTCAACAAACAATGAACAACAATTTGATGCATCGTTAATTGAAGACCTGAAAAATATGCTGGATGCCAACAATGTCTTGGTTGAATCATTTAGAATGGCAAAAGATAGGATTGAATTGTCCCGACGTAAGGAATTTAGGTTGATATTGATTGGTAGCAGAAATTCATATGGACGACGATATAATCTTCCAACTGTGTCTGAAGTAGCTGGCTTGATCGTTGGTGACATTGGTCCTGAAGAAAAGTATAGGGACATTATCATTGAGATACAAAGTGGAACATTGTAAAGAATAAATGAGTTGCACCCTTCATATATTCCCTTGCAATATCCTCTATTTTTCCCTTATGGTGAAGATGGCATTATAAGTGACATAATGTTGAGTGGGAAACTGGAAAAAAAGAGAAATTGTTAGTTTGCGAGAGTATTTTTGCTTTAGGCTATAGCAGAGAGATAACGAAGCAAATACAATTTTGATATCGAGGAAATTGTTGCAGTAGTTTGTAGTTGATGCATGGACAATGGTTGAGGCATATATGTTATTATTCATAGTACATAATCAAAAAGGTTTGAGAGCTGATTTGTACAAAGGTTTGGCCGAAGCAGCATTGAGAGTTGAAACAAATCTAGCTTCGTATGGTAAAAGAATTATTTTGGCTTCTTCTTTTATTGGTGGAGCAAGGTATGTTATTATAGCAATTTTCACTTCTTTGTGGTGTATATATTTATGTATAATTCTTAATCTAAATTTATTTTATTTTTCTTAAAGGTATATGATCCAAAATTACCATGATGCAATGACTATATGTAGATGGGTTGAATATCCGAATCTATTTATAACTTTCACTTGCAATCCAAAATGGTCTGAAATCCAGAGATTTGTTAATAATCTTGGGTTGAACTCAAAGGATAAGCCTAATATAATATGCAGAGTTTTCAAAATGAAATTAGATCAATTAATTCGGGATGTAAAAGAAGGAAAACGGTTCAGAAGGGTTATAGCAAGTAAGTTTACATACATATATATATGATGATTTTTAGTATTTTATTTAAGTGTAAAATTACTAAGTTTTTATTGATATGTGTGACTTTTATCTTTATTTGTAGTTGTATACACCGTTGAGTTTCAAAACATTGAAGGTTGGTGTCAATTCGATCTCTAATGAAGATATTTGTACTCCGGAGTTTTTGAACAATATATCTGCTTCGGGATTACCAAAACATTGAAGGTTGGTGTACCAGTAATGTTGCTTCAAAATATTGATCAATTAGAAGGGCTTTCCAATGGTACAAGGTTAATTGTATCTCGACGTGGGCGACATATGATTGAAGCAGAAATTATAACTGGTAATCATGTGGGCGATCGTGTTTTCATCCCTCGCGTGGTTCTGACTCCATCAGATTTAAAATTACCTTTTCAATTCCAACGTAGGCAATTCACATTAGTTCTTTCTTTTCCATTAACAATCAACAAAAGTCATGGTCAATCACTTTCGCATGTTGTTTTATATCTACTTCGACCTGTCTTCACCCATGGACAAATGTATATTGTTGTTTCAAGAGTAAGAAGCAAATCTGGATTAAAGATTTTGATATGTGACAAGGATGACAATTACTCAAACTCTACACAAAATGTTGTTTACAAAGAAGTCATTCAGAATTTAATTTGATCATTTGTAAAATTATATCATGTTATATTCATGTCATTTTTATTATTTTGTTTTAAATTAGATCAATTTTTGACTTATATATAATTAATATTTATAAAACAATAAGAATGCATTAAAGGCATTCGGGGCAACGCCCGAGTCTTACACTAATTATAATAAGCAAAATCACGAAGAAACTTTTGAAATAACAAAACAAGTATAATCTAATATTTCTTATATTATACAGATTTGCATTAAGTTTGACTTGTTTTTATGTAAAATGTTGGCAGAGTGAAAAGTGGGCTGGTTAGTTTTTGAAAAGTAAATTACATATTGTTTTTTTCACTATTAGTTCAGCATTTTTTCTTGTTTCAGTTGTTATAAATGTAGATTAGCTGACCCACATTGTTGATGGCAGGTGCGCCATTGAGTTTTACTTTCTTTAAATTAAACAGAAAAATCATTAACAAACTAAATAGAGCCAGTAATCTTGCCAAACAAGAAATTAAACAGTGAACGAAAAAAATAATCCATATAAAACAAATAGCCAACAACAAACTAAATAGAACCATTAGTCATAACCAAGAAAAATAACAAGCAGAAAACCATACCAATGAATGGATGCATACATATCATACTAATGGATTGATGCATACATTAACTACATATACAAGTTTTATCAAACACAAAAGTTTGCTTTTGTTATTATGTCTTGAATTTTCATGGCCCATTGAGAAATTGAGCCAAGTCCAATTCCAACTCCAACATTTTGTTGCTTACAATACACCTCATCACATCCAATTCTTTTCGTTCATTCTTGGTGACCAAGGAAATTAATCTTAACCAAGTATTTCACTTGGTCAATAAGCGCTACACAATTGAACTTGGAGGCCAAGTAAATATAAATAAATGGAGGATGGGCATGGTAGGGTAAGTAAGAGAGTAGAGAGGAAAAAAGAAAAAAAAAAGTAAATAAGTTGGGTGGTGAGAGATGAGAAAGAGTTTGTTTGTTTGGTCTCTTGTTTAGGTACAAAATATTGTTAAACCCTTTTAGTTTTTTTTTGCATTTGAGGAACAAACTTTGCGTGCATTTGGGTTTTGATCTTTTGAGAGATATTCTCCACACTTGTACTCCTTATTTTGTTTAGTGGATTTTACTCCTTTTTTGTCTATAAATGTAGGCTTTAAGCCGTACCATATAAATTTTATGTTCTCTCTATTTTGATTGTTTTTCTATTTTGCATCGCTATCTAAGGTTGTTGGCACCATTGATCGATTCTTCGATCCCTAACAGCTTTCTTGAAACTCTCTTGGAATTACACTGTCAGCTTGAATCACTCTTGGCAGAGAGTTGGGCATTACCTGAACTTGGCCGCTGCAAGATTAGACACCGAACACATCTCATGAAACCACCTCTGTTTGATCTGAGTCAAGCAAAACTTAACAGGGTAGACGATAATTTTGCACAGTTCTTTGTTAAGAGAAAGATGAATTGTTTATAAATGGATGGTCCACCAACTGAGCAGCAGTGGCCCGATCATTTGGATTGACTTGCAGGCATAGTCGTACAAAGTCTTTAGCCTCATTAGAGAGATCGCGAGGAATACATGGCAACTCGCCCTTAAAAATTCTGAACATCATTGCCTGGGGCTCATAGGGCTTCAAATGATCGTATGGTACTTTTTTTGTTAGCATCTCCAGTACCATACATCCAAGGATCCACATATCAGTTGGAAGTCAACTCCATCCAATTCAACATCATCAGCATTTTTAACAGTGATCAAAATCATCTTCCTTTTTATGAAATCAGATCCAGCGTCATTACACGGTTTGGTGTCAACTTGCCTTTCCAAATCATCATACTTATTCTGGAGCATATCATAATTAAACCCAAATTGGAAGAAATCATCTGCCAGCTTTTCGTATTTTCCTTTCACTGGTTCATTTTAATATTAAGTTAACAATTTTAATTATTAACTTAGAATAAATTGTGGTTCATTTTACTTGAAGTTAGTTTTGGTTTTCCACATTTCATTCACAGTTCTGTTGGTGACGTTTCTTTATTCAATAAATTAGTTGAAAAATTCAAACGACTTGAAATAAAAGACCAAGTCAGTCAAAAACTAGATTCTTAGTTGATATTTTTTAGATTATTAGTTAATATTTTACTGTGTTCTCTGTTAGTGGTATTGGTTAGTGGTGTTAGTGCTCCTATTTTCATATATTTCAGTTACCAAATTTGTATATAAATATGTGTTTAATTAATCAATGAAATGTGTGTGTTCCTCCATTTTTTTCTCTTCTTCTATAAAAATAATAACAAGTTCCATAACCATTATGTTTAAGATGTGTGCAATCTTGATGTTGCAAATCTTCTATTAAGAACTCACGCATAAGTAGAATGTTAGCAATTCACAATCACAATGTGTATGTCGTCCGATCATACAATTGATAAATTATCAATTTTTGTTTGAGAAAGATATCCTAAAGATTAAGAACTAATTCAATAAGTATTTAATCATAGATTTTATGTTTCTTCTTTGAATTTGCGGCAAGTCTGTTTCCTTTTTTTCTAAATTAATAATAGATTTTAATTGATTATTTAATAGAAATTATTTTCTTAATTGATTATTTTTGGTATATTGGCCTCTACTTCACTCTAACAACTCTTACAATAACTCTTACAATAGATCTAATGAGATGTCATTTTATTTAAAGAGCAATCCTCTTTCTTTTCGAAATTAACTTTTCTTTCGTAACTTTTTCTTCTGAATGAGTGCAATTTGGACGCACTTATCATGTTTTAAGGAAATAAAAAAAGAAAGTTTTATCATCTTCTTATGCATCTGAGTGATCACCATTTTTTTAAATTGAGTGTGAATACTGTAGAATTGAGCCCACCATTTCCTTGGTGCAATTATTTTTTAACACATCTATTGTTTCTTTTGAATGCTGAATTTTAGATTAATAGTAGTGTAATAATTGATAAAAAAAAATTATGCAATCTACAATGTATTTGACAGTGAGTACAATAATTATTGTTATTATTAGATTTCAGAATTTGTTCTGCAAGAAATTTCAGAATTTCTAAAGAGTTGGGCGGCTCCGGCAAGAAATCAACCCAGAAGATTACCGACGTTAATCTAGTCAATGAACAGGTGGGTTTTTCCATAACATTCATTAAATTTCACATTTTTGGTTCCTAACATTCATTCTCTTTGTATGATGTTTTATAAACCTCTTTGAAGCTGGAATAATCTCATTCATAACTTAGGTATGATGTTTTAATTTGTTGATTATTGTTATTTGTGAACTTAGGAGCTGAGAGAAGTTGCGGCTGGCATTGAACCGTAGCATGGGAAAGAGATTATTGATTTGTTGGCCAGTCATAAGAAGTTGTTGTATCTAGTACCTCTGTGATTATAAAAAATGTCGAACTTCTGTTAAGTCTTTAAAAATTTGTCATGAATGTTGAACTGAATAGGTGTTTTTTAATGAAAGAAAATATGTTATCTCCACTCATAGAAACTATTTTATTCAACGAATTTGTCATTTAAGCGTCTCTGGTGATTATAATTTGTGAGTTTATTATTTATGGATTTTGAATTAGTCTAATTTTTTAATAACTTAGACACTACAACATCTTGAAACACTTAAAAAGTTTTGAAGTCTTTTTTATTAATCTTTCTCCCTGTTGATGTTTGACAACCATATAGATGTGGTAGATGAGACTTAACCATATACATAAGTAGCTAATGCCTGGTAGATGGGGCTCCCTGTTTTCTGATAAAAAAAAGGACTCTCTATTGTTGTTTAATTCTGCTTTCATTTTGTACTTAGTTTTAATTTGAATAAGGATGAGCAATGAAGAGAGGATGCTAACCTTGCTGAACAATTTTGGATTTGATTTTGTTTGAAATATAGCATATTGACATAATATATAACATATTTAGTATATTGTAATTCTTAAAAGACTGCAGTGTATTATTTTTTTTATTATGCAATTTATCAATAAGTAATCTACACATGTTATCCGTTATTTAATATATCAAAATCAAACATACACAAATTGTATCTCTCTAAAGAATTTTGGATTTGATAAAGTGTTTTTATTTATAATTCCATTAGTATTGTTATCTTTTATATCATTGGTATATTATTATCTTTTTTTAGTTAATTTTCTCTCTTTGCCAAAATACTATGCGGTCACCGAGGTTTGATATAATATTCAATTGCATCCCTACCTTTTTAATATTCTTTGATTGCATCCACACTTAACCGGAAGCCAAACTCAGTCAAACATATTGGTCAAATTTTTATTTTACTTTTTTAATATTTGCATGGGCTTTTTTGTTATGAAAACACACAATTAACCCAACCCTACATGTCACATAAGTTCAGGTCACTCTTCCTGTTGAATGTAACTAATGGAGCTGTTAGTGAAAGACGCTATCAAAGATTATTAAGAAATAGTAACGCAGTCGAAGATTACATCAAACCTCAGAAACCGCATAGTATTTTGACCTTTTCCTTAATACGGAAGATATACCAATAACTTGATAACATAAACTCAGATTTTGTAATTTTAAATAAAAATAAATAAATTTACTTACATACCTTTACTTGGTACATAATAACAGGTACAAGTGTTGTCTTACAAATTTTTTTTTTTTGAACGAAGAGTTGTCTGCAAAATTGAACTCCAATGTAAGTAGCGAAATCTGTTGACATGTATTCTTTTTTTAACACAGAGAGAGAATAGAACCAAAATTTACTAACAGTTTATCTGCTAATAGTGTCTTATATAGGAGTTTATCTGTTGAAGAAGAGGTTGGATAACTCCTTCATCAGAATAATCATTTTGTTAATAAATTATAAATCTTTTTTAGACACCTATAATTGCTTCTTGAAGGACAATTTTTATTACTGTCTATAATGCATAGACATTTGTAAAATTCAATAACAGCTCATGCTAAATAATCATGTTGCTAATAAAGTAATGGGAAAATAAAACAAAAAAAACATAAATAAAAAATTGCCTGCAAATGAGACAAAAAAAATTAAAGTGATTAGAAATTTTGATTCAAAGTTGGATTCGAACACCTCATCCCTACTGGAGAGTGCAACGTTCAATAAATTGTTCAAGAAAATAGAATCGGTCTTTAATATATATAGTAAAGTGCAAACTGAAGCTGAGGGGCTTAGTGGGTTACAACTGAACATAAAGGCCTCAATTCGCATTTTCTTACATATTGAGGGGCTTACAAAGGTGTTTTGCTTAGATTATTTTGTATTTCAAATTACATTAACCATTTGACCGATTATGTTTCTTTCATTGGAAGCATAAGTTGAGATGGTTCTTCATATTTAAACTGAAGAAATCATCATTTCCAACTTTTTTTGCGGGGACAATTCAGTGGTTAGTGTTGGTTACTTTGCAACAACTCTGTCTCTCCCTCTTAAGTGTGCTGTTGGTGGGGGGTTAGATTCTCATATCTGCTAGTTAGCGTTATCGGGTTTTTATATGCAACAGGAGTAAATATTCAATTTGGGAGTTTTAATAGTTCATTTAATTATGGTATATGTTTTCATAGTTTTGTATAAATCATTAGATAATATTCTTTAAACTGAAAGTGTTATCATGATCATGCACTTTCACTAACATGCTGAGATGTGGGTTCGAGTGGCACCAGGTAAAATAATGAGGTATTTGGGCATTGTTGTAGTCAATTAAAAAACAAAGAAAAGTTTGTTGGTTATATCACTCCTTACTTCGATAAACCATCCTTTACAATACTCACCCGCTGATCACACCAATACTGTCAAATTAGGCGCTGGATCGACTTTTACAAATTCATCTGGCATATTGTTTTTGTCCCATGTCTGTTTGAAGATAATTGTACCTAGTATCTGCATTGAAATTGTTATATCATCCCTTACTTTAATAAACCATCTTTCCTTTCTAAGTTTACTTTGACAGGAGGTAACTCACATCCAAATACAATCAACAGTAATACTTTTTCTCCTTTAATGTCGACTAGATGAGCGCTCAATCAAGTACAATATTTAAAACACCACTCCTTTGCATGAATTTTAGACAAGAGAAGCGGAAAAGAATAAAAGGTTAAGGATTTCATCACATACAACATACACTCCAACATGGTAATCACATAAAAGAAGAAAAGAACATTAAACACAAAGCCTATTCCTTCTAAACTATCATGGAAGTTGGAAGGAAAAACAATACTAAAAACACTCAGGTGCAAGACATTCTTCAATATACCAGTTCTTGCCAGTTGGACGCAAAGTACTTCCGCTACTTCTGGTTGCTAGTGCCCTTCTTCTTCAGTAGGCTTCCGAATTTACGAAGCAATGGCTTCTTCTTCTTCTGGTGTTGTTGCTTTGAAGGCGACACTGAACCATCTTCACCATTCTCAGTTGCAGGTATACCATTTATCTGATCAAAACCCTCGTTACTCTCCACCTTGGAGTCCACTTCCTCCTCAACGGATTCCTGTTCTGGTTCCCTTTCGGGTGAAAACTCTTTCTTTTCAATCTTGCAGCTTTCCCACATCTTATATCCAACTACCACTGAATCGTCATCTTTATGTTTGCTCTCACCATCCTTCGGTTTTCCATTCACATTCTCGGATTTGGCACCATCAAAATCAACAGCTTCATCCTCCAAATCAATTTTCTTTTCTTGAGGGTTTTCTTTGCTCAGATCCTCAGTATGCTGAGGCGATAATTCCATTTTCGGCTTCTCTTGTCTTACGTGTCCATTTTCTTCAGAGAACTCAACCACCTTTGGCAGCAAATCATAGTCCTTTTCACTGTCAGTAAGCTCACCATTTTCCTCAGTTTGCTTTTTGGCCATAGCTTCTTCAAGCAATTTCGACAACTCTTCAACCTTTTTAAGAGAGAGAGCTTCCCTAGTTCTGAGTTCCTCATTTTCTTGAATAATGTTCTGCAACTCATTTTCTTTATCCATCAGATTCTCTTTCAGTTTCATGCTCTCAACTCTTGCTTCCCCAAGAGATTCTTGCAGATACACCACCTCTGTTTCAACTTCCTTGAAGCTGTCTTTCAACTGAGCTTCTTCTTCCCTCATGGCACAGGCTTCTTCTTCAGTATGCTTGAGTAAATTTACCAGCCTATCTATTTCTTTCTCCAGAGAAGAGTTTTCTTCTTCTGATTTCTTTATGGCGTTCACCAGATTTTGTTCTTTTTGCTCCCACTCATCTCTAGAGTTTTGAATGTCATCCTTAGATTTTTCAAGACTACTTTTAAGCATATCAATTTCATGTTTTGCATCATCCAGCATATTTTCATATCTCTCATTTGCTTCCTTCAGGACCAACCTTAGATTTTCTATCTGTGCTTCATAGCTTTCATGCTCCACTTGACTGGATAGCAGCTTCTCTTGGGCTTCCCTTGCTTCGGCTGACACTT
>CAODLS010711739.1:0-22180 GCA_948243855.1 Flueggea neowawraea
TATTTAAAATGCAAGAATTTCTAAACCACTTTATTCATAACTAGGTTATTTTGATTCTATGCTTCTAAATTTATCAACTCTCGATTCATCACTAGGTTATTTTCTTTTTGATTTGTGATGTTGAGTGGGAGGAAGAGAGAGATAGGGAAGAGAGAGAGAGATGAGAAAGATGTAATGGGTGGGTTCGGGTTGGGTTGGGTTGGGTGCTTAGGTTCTGCTTGAGTTTTTGGTTTTGGTTTTGAAAGAGTTATAAGTGTATTTCTATCATTATAATTTTAAAATTATTAGGCCCTATGTGCCACGTCAGTTTTTCTGATGTGACACGTTATGTTTGACTAACAGAAACAAACGGAGGAATCAGAGTGACAAATTTTCAAAGTATAGGGACCGACCAAGAGATATAACCAAACCTCATAGACTACCATAAATTTTACCCAATTAGTAAATACACTAAATGAGAAAGAAGAAATGATGAATAGCACAAAATTAGAAAAACCCTTACCTGTAAATTGAGCTGCTGAAGCGACAGGCAAGTGAAGCTTCTGGGTCGCGGAAGGTTGGTTGAGTGACGCATCTTTTCTCGTCGGACCGTAGAGAATCGAGACAGTGAGAGAAAGGAGACAGTGACAAGTGATGGTCTCTGGAGTCTGAACTTGAAGGAGTGAGAAAATTGAGAGATAAGGGCTGAAGGATTAAGCTTCAAGACTTGAATCTTGAAAAAACCTTGTGAGAGAGAGGGTCAGAGTCAGGAGATTGAGCGTGAGAACAACAGAGCGAGAGAGCGACAAGAGTGCAAGGAATCTGAGTTTGTGTCAAAAAAAAAGTGAGGAATCTGGGTTAGGGTTTTTGTTTTTGTTAAGAGTGTATTTGGGTTAGGGTTCGAGGGTTGGGTCAAGTGAGGTTGGCATGTATGTATCACTTATTTTTTAAAGACATGCAGTTACTGCACTCATGAAGATGCATGCCTTTTGAAATAGCTGCTGGAAGGAAAGTGGACATCCATAACCTGAGATTTCTACTTTTTGAAGCTCGTCTTAGAATTTTTGATAGGTGAATATAAGATGAATTGGTTTATGCTCTATTCAGTTTTTTACTTATCTATGTTAATTTTATTTTATTTTTACTTCATATTTTAATTGTAATTAGAGCGTTGGTTTTGTTGTTCTATTTGGAATTTGGGAGGGAGAAACATTTATTTGCAATTAATTCTTGTATGTTTCTTAAATTTTATTTAAACATAAAAATTAACAATTTTTAATACAATTTTTTTTTGTAACATGTGTTGGTTTAAGATATGTTCTGGATGCATGAATTTGTGCTAATTATTTGTTTTGCTGATTTGATGTTCTGCTTGGAATGAATTCCATTTCATGATTGCTTGTAGTGCTATTATCTTTGATTTTACATGACACAGGACCTAGATGATACCCTAAAGTGGAAAATCTTTGAACTGCTTTAATAACATGACCAAGTTGTCCAATGTGGAAGTGATTCTTGACCGCATGATTGATTACATGATTAGCATAAATGACAGTCATTAGAAAACTGCAATTGCATCTTGATGTGTTGAACTTGCAAAGCAGTTGGCTCCAAGCAGTCAATGGTTCAGTCAGGTAGATATTTAACCTGACTTTTTACCCCTGAATGACATATATGTGTATATATTATTGGACTTCTCATTGTTACTTGTTAGACACACTAAATGTTCTAATCCAACAGGCCATGAATAAAGTCTTTGAGCATGCAGGAGATTTAGTTAATATCAAAGGAGCACAGAACTTGATGCACTGAGTTGCTGACACTGCTGCAGTCAGCTAAGATCATCAGCTGTACATCACGCTAATGGTTGCTCTTGTTGTCAATCAGTGTTCATGATTCTGCATTTACAAGAAACAACAGTTTTTGACATGCATGCTGTTCATTTTGCTTAGGGATTTGGGGGTTGTGGCATTGCAAGTAAATAGCTGACTGTATATTTAGTTTGTATACAAGTGCTTTGAGCTGCTATATTTGTGCAGGTGGAATTGTGTTTCCTTAAAATTGGAGATCGAAAGCTTCCATATGTATTTCTTCAAGTACGTGTTTTTCATTTATTTTTCCCTTTCCTGGATATGAATTTCTACACATGGAACTATTTAAACGATTCTTTTCCAGTTGATTGTCTGAATTCTGATTGTAGGTAATCTGTTGGGTCCTTGGGGAGTATGGAACTGCTGATGGAAAGTTTTCAACTTCATATACTATTGGGAAGTTTTGTAATGCGGCAGAGGCATATTCAAATGATGAAATTGTTAAGGTATTTCTCACTTTATAAAGATGTCTTTAGCTGCAGGTCGTGTGGGCTAAACCTGTTTTACCTCCTATATTTGTGACTCTTTTTCTACGTATCCTTGGTACCCAAACAATCATTACAAAGCATCTCCGCTTTACTCTATACTGTTTGAAATTGATTGCAGCCAACTGGAATTAATGATTCATGATCATTTAGTTAGGTTGTTTATAGTTCTCTTCAATTTTTAGTTAATTGTTAAAATACAAGATATTACAGGTATTAATGGAATGCCGGAGTCAGTCTGAAAGTGAAAAACCTATATGAACTATTCTGTGAGATATTTTACTTGGCTATATTTACTTTATTTTATATTCATTGTGCAAATTTGAAGGAAGAATATATTTGATATGATAGTACACTATTAAGTTCACAAATCTCTTTCCTAAATGATTATGACCAACCATCATTAGAAAAGGGGGCTCAGCCTTACATTCCTCAGAGTGGACGATCTGGCATGTCAAATATCGGTATGTGAATTGTGTTGAGTTTTGTATTATGCTTCTGTGGAGCTAATTACATGATGGATTTAGTGAATTGTTCATTTGGATTTAATTTTACAAGTGAAAAGGCGGGAAGTTTTTAATGATACTGAAGTGTCAGTTGTATCCTCAATCCTGTGTCCACCGGCTTTAAATAAGAGGTCTTGGTGCCCTGAAAAATGGTGGTGTTAGTAATGCTGCTGGATTTTGAACCATTAAAAGAAACATAATTAAAATATAAGAAGTTGATGAAATCTTTAGTTGTTAATTAACAGTTCTAGTTGTATTTGAAGATTTTGCTGTAAAATTTGATTATTCTACCATACTAGCTTCTTCTGCCTTGCAATGTGTTTATTCTATGTTACCATAATGTTATTTTATTCTACTTTTGCAGCAATCCTGACCAATCCAAACGTTTAGACTGTAAGGATGCGTCTTCGCGCAATTTGTCGATAGATTTTATTAATTTAAGGTGTAAAGACTACAATGAGAACAGGCGCATTCACTAGTTCCTACTAAGGTACGTATTTAGTTATCTGCTTTCTGTTATATACTATTTTAGCTAGTCCCTTTTGCATTCCCATTTGTCTAAATATGCTCTTCGAATTAGTATTGTTTGGTAATGTTACAGTCATTCTGAGTTCTCTTGAATCTGATTGTCAAATTAGTGAATTTACATCAGTAATTTAATTTAATAAAATAAAAACATAATCTTCTTCTCCTGCTAATGGCAAGCCTGGTTAGTTCATGTTTTAGCTACATGATAATGTTGCTATGATTGGACCCGGTGAATGAAGAATTGGTTGTTAGTGGAGCTAGTTTATTTGAAAAGTTTTTTTTATTGAATTGGTCATTCAATGGCCAACATGTTAAATGCTTTCAATTATATTATACCTTCGGTCAAAGGCTATGTTCTCTTATTCTTTATCTTAATATCAATTTATAGTTATTATTTATGGTGTTTGAGTGTCTCAATGTTCTATTTTAACAATGTCTTGCAGGAATTTGGCACGGCGAATGAGGAAGCATATAGAAGGGATTTAACTATTAGTTAGGGCAGCTCGGTGTTCGGTTTGATAAAAGCTCGTTAATGACTCGACTCATTAATAAACTTGAACATGATTTTAAGTTCAAATTAATAAATGAGCCAGACTTAAATATCCATAAGCTCAGCTCGTAAAACTCGTGAACAAGCTTATTTGTATGTATATGTATGTATGTATGTATGTATGCATATTTATATATTTTTAAAACTAAACTATGGAAAATATATTTGTGTTTGGAACATTATTTAATATTTGGATCACATAGATAAAAGTGCAAGTTGAAATGTTTAATAGTTCTTGATTTAACTACATGTTCAGTATAAGTTTATTAAATTAATCTAAACTTGAATGCATTTTTTTAGAATTTATTACCAAGTTTGAACGAACAAAGTTTATTTGTAGTTTATTTAAGCCTTTGTTGAGCCGAGTACGAAAATCTAGTGAACAGGCTCGTAAGCTTACAAGCTTTGTGAAATTGAGTTTGAATAAGATTTTGAGTTCGAGAAAGAGCTTTAGTTCAAGTTTGAGCTCGAAACATTTTAGATGAGTTGAATTTGAACATTTTAAAGTTCGGTTTGACTTGATTATGAGTATTGGAGATTCCCGAACTGAATAAGATATCTAGTTTGAAAAGAATCGAAATTGAAAATATTGTTGACTTTTGACTTTTTTTTGAATCAAACCACTTTGAAATTTTCATTTGGGACGATTCTGGATATTAAGTAATAACCGTATCGAGAATTGTCCTGCACTGAAGAACCGAAATTAGTACCGAAAACTTTATTTATTTATTTGTACATGCTTAAAAATTTTTTATTGTACTTTTTTATGATTAAAAACTTTATACTTGTATCAATTCGATAATAGTATTATACACTATGTTTCATATGCTAACTTATTAAATTAGTTTGATTAAATTACTTGTAACTCAATTACTACTTGTAATTTAACTTTAACAATCTAATAAGTTCAAGTAAACTAAATGCTATTGTTTTTTCAAAACGATGTAATTTTGAATATTAGTTAAAAACTTGAAGGAACATCTATAAACTATATTCTGAACTTTATATTCTAAATCTTATACCATAAATCCCCAACCGAGACGTAGATGAAGATTTCAATAACTACCTGCTCACATTCGTCTTCACTGTTGCCCCTCTTCATCATCCTTCTTCAACTTAGATGAAGGTTTCACCTACTAGGGAAAAATATAAACCACAAATAGGGCTGTAAATACGATCCGCTCGACGTTCAGCTCAACAAAAACTCATTCATGACTTGGCTCGATAATGAACATGTAATTTTATCTACTTAATTATTTAAAGTAAACTACTGAAGACAAATACTTTTGAAAATCAATATAGATTGATACTCTAATTGTGTAACTCTATAAGTTCTATACATTAAACTACTTCATTGGTTCAAATAGGTTTATAATTTACTTAATTTTTTAAAAAATAATTAATATTGAGATCATAATTATGCAACTTTTCATTTCAAAAATATTAGTATTATACATAGTTCCAAAACAAATTTACATTTTGTTCTTTTTCAAAACAATTTACATTTATATCGTAAGGAAATTACACCCAGTGTCATTTTTTGTAATTAACTATTTACTTTTTGATTCAGCATGTTTAAAAATAACTCTCTTGACACAGTGTCATGTTTAAAATCCCCTTTTCTCTCTCCTCGAACTTTCTCTGCCGTCTCTCTACTCTCTTGCTCTCCTCTCCATCCGCAAACCCTAAACATTATGTTTCTCTTCTCTCTCTCTCTCTCTCTCTCTCTCACACACACAAACACACACACACTCATATATCATTCCTTCTTTGGCGCAAAGAAGATGGTGTGAGGATGAAGTTGACTACAGTTTGGACGAGGAGGCGTCTGGCTATGACAGGCTCCATGCGAGGCGGCGTGCAAGGGCATAGCCAGGTGGGTCAGCCGTGGTTGGTCCCCCATCTGCAACTCGACAGCACTTGAGCAAGAAAAAGAGGTGGAAGAAGCTGAATTGGGTATGCAACAGGCTGAGGCCGATCATGATTCTACCATGGAAAGTGTGATGGATGAGTTCATGCGATTTGACGAAGAAATGGACGAGGCTGGTGATTCCATGAATTATGCTTGGTTGAAATTTGGTAGTGCAGAGATGAAGTCTGTCCAGACATTAAAATAAAGAACTAGTCAAGCTAGACAATGTCCCCTATTATTACATTCTAATGAAGTTTAAATTGACTTGTCTAGGATTATACTTACTGCCACATGATCAGTGTACGAGGCGAACCGAACCGAACCAAAGGCCCAGTCCATCCTGCACAAGGCTCGGATAATCATATATTCTACCAAATGTATTCATTTAAAACATTTATTAAACAAGTCATTGAACATATTAAATTAAGTCTTAATGATCTTTTAATCCTTAAATCTATCAAAATGTTATGCTATATCAAATAAATATCAAACATTTTAAAAATAAATTCTGTTAAAACAGAATTTTGTAAAATACATATCCGAAACCCACTACCCGGTGTGGAGCAACTAACACATGCACAGACTGGCCCTACCAAAAGGGCACTCGCTACTAAACTGAATGCCTCACTGAACGGCGAAGATCTGATAAAGCAAATGCTGAGTAACTTGAAAAATGTTAGAGGGGAGGGAGTGAGTAAACTCAGTGATGGATGACATTCTAGATCGCATACAAGACTCACATAAACTGTTTTGAAAACATTTCGAAAATACCACAAGCAGATATATACATACGTATACACGCTAAGTATATAATAATAATTTCTAAAATTCACTTTGAAATCATTCGCACCTGTCACAACCTGTTTTCTGACCATGACCGACGTACAAGTTGAACAGTCTATGGGAGCTCGACCCATCTCGTACAAGCATCAGACATGGGACTAGTATAAAAAATCTGGATCATTCGTGGACTCTGCCACTAGATCATATGTGGACCTCCGCCACTAGAAATATATGTGGACCTCCTCCACTAAATCACATAGTCACGTGTGTTAGCTAAACACATGGGTCACCACCTACTCTGGTAACTGAGTGCTACCACCTATCCTGGTAACTGAGCTTTCACATTGGTATACCAAAGGTTACGTTTACCCTCATAATGTAGGCGTCCCATATCGAAATATTTACCGAAAATGTATGCATATATTTATTTGAAATATCTGAAGAGGCCATATACCGAACGTGTGTTCACCAAATATATATCAATCGTTTAACCAAAACGTTTGTTAGCAAAATTATCTCAAAACGCTGAACATAGTATTTATTCCGAAAATACATTTAATTCCCAAAACAAATATGTGTTTCAGAAAATATTCTTAAATCCAAATAGAACATTTTCTAAATAACAAATATCTTAAATTTCCAGAACAAAGTGTTATTACCGAAACCATAATAAATATTAAACACAATATTTATTTCAGAAACCATCAAAATTCCAAACAAAACATTTATTACAACACGTAATAAATTTCAAAGCAGATTTTTCATGTAATCAGATTTTAGGATTTCTAATCCTTTAATAATTCCAGATTACATACAAAGGTTCTGATACAACAAAAACAATGTAAGTTTAAGAGACATAGCCTATGTGTCTGAAGATGCTATTCTACTCATCTGGTTATCTAAGCTGAATGGCCCACTCAAGCTCCACTGGTGGCTGGTCAACCTCGCTGACCGGAATGCGAAACTGAAACAATTATCAAAGCAGAATCAAAGACATGATGCTGGTACTGTAGCGCTACCAAAATGCATGAAATACAAATGCTGACATAGACTCAGAGAAACCCATCTAGAATGAAGATCCAATGCCTCGCCTCAAAAATCAATCATGTCGTAAAATTACAGTTTGGTCTCGACCTCTATAAAATTACGCTTTAGTCTCAAATTTTTCAAAATTAGCAAATCAGTCCTCAAAGTATTCTATTAGTCCTCCAAGTAGACAAAATCTCCAAATTAGTCACTCAATTCTTAGAAATCACCAAAATACAAAAATTACAAGCTTTGGTCCCTTAGAAACAGGGCTTACTCGAGTAAGCCCATTGATTACTCGAGTAATAGCCTAAATGACTTACTCGAGTAAGCCAAGTGCTTACTAGAGTAAGTCTCCTTCCCAGAATTTTTGAAATTCGACCAACACTGATTTCACCAATAAAAATTGATACTAGTCACCCACATTGACTTTAATCAAGCTCAGAAACATTTATCCAACATCTATTTTAACAAACAACAGCAAACAAACCCAAGATCAACCTCAATCCTCACATTTTTGGCCAAAACCCTAACCACACAAAAGTAACATCAAATCCTTCAAATCTTTCAAGCCCAAGCTTGATCTATGTTCCTCTAACCTTAATCCATCAAGATATAACAATATCTAATCTCATTCTCCACAGATTTAAACTCAAACCGAAACCCAAACTAAAAACTCAAAAACGTTCTTCAGAGAACCAACCCAACTAAATGCACAAAATGGAAGGAAAGAGAGTGCTAGAAGTGAAATCTTACCTCTAGGAATACTTGGGAACCAAGGAGAAACAATGAGAGAGTAATGGAACAAATTTGTAGGTGAGATAAGTGAAGATGAGGTGAGAGAGCCAAGAGGGTCTGCTAGGGGGCATATATAGAACCCCTGCCCAAAATGACACCACTTATGCATTTTTTCCTCTCTTACTCAAGTAAGAGGATCCCTTACTAGAGTAAAAATTTCCTAGAAATTCATCTGGAGAGCTGGCTTACTCGAGTAGCAATATTGCTTACTTGAGTAATCCAATACTCATCTTACTCGAGTAACACACTGCCTACTCGAGTAACTCCCTTACAATACCATTAATCATCCACTCAACACTCCAATTGTTCAAGATCGAACCGAGATCAACTAAACGCCAAAATTTTTTACAAATTGACATCCTCAACATCTTCAAGCATCAATTGCTAGGATCAAAATTGATTGAAACAAATCGGGACTTATCAAAACGCTACAAAAGACATGTCAAAAATGGGCGGGGTATTACAACACCCTTATCCAAACAACACGTAGTCATACAAATCTTATATATATATATATATATATATATATATCCTAACTGACTAATATACACGAGACAAACTGATCTGATCTGATAAGTCTGAAACTAATAATAAAGTGGAGACTGCGCCACCAAATACTGATCACGTGTGTTAGCTAGGCACACAAATTACCACATACCCTAGTAACTAGGCCTTCGTATTGGTATACCAAAGGCTATGCTTATCCCCGTAGAGCAAGTGTCTCAAGTCAACAGAATATATATTGATACGTTATTAAGCATTTGCACATACAAATAAATAAATTATATTGATACCGATACCAATCCTGATTCTAGTACAATTTCTATTCTGCTAATAAAATTATACTAATGCGGATATTATATTGACAACATTTTTACTTAACTTATACAAATTATTTATTCATTATCACAAAAAATAGATTTTAAGAATTTTCAATCCTTAATTAGTCCAGATTACATGCAAGGTCTGATTACATAAAAAACATATAATTTGGAAGACACATCATATATGTCTAGAGCTGCCATCACACTCACCTAGACGCCGAGTTAAGAGCATTTCTATTGCAAGTATAATCATAGTTTCATAGGCCATGCCACCAGCTTTTTTTGGCCATGTCATTGATGTATTTCTTCTGCATGAAACACATCACATTAGTGGACCCCACCTATTTATTTATTTTTTAATTTTTGTTATATTTTTTGTTTTTTTATCATTTAATATTTTTTTTCTATTTCTTCTTTCTTTTTGCTATGATGCATAATTTATTTTTATTTGGTTCAATTTTTTTTATCATTGATAACTATATTATTTTAATTTAAATATTTATCTGATATAATATAATATTTTATTTTATTTTATTTTATAAAATTATTATTTTAAATTCAATTAAATAAGTTTTATGATAGATATATATTTCAAATATTATTTTTAACTCAATTATTAACTCACACAAATATTTATGTGAAATAAATATATTTTTTACTATTTATATATCGTAAATAAATTAAATAATGAGTGAAGTGATTGCAGGTCCTATAGTAGAGTATAATGAGATTTTAAGAATTAGAGAGAGATAGTATAATAAGTGAAACATTAATAGATTGCTGATGTGATAATCCATGAAACCCTGAATGGGTATCATTATATTATTTCACATAATATATTTCAAATATTTTTTTAACTCAAATATTAACTCACAAAAATATTTATGTGAAATAAATATATTTTTTACTATTTATATATCGTAAATAAATTAAATAATAAGTGAAGTGATTGCGGGTCCTATAGTAGAGTATAATGAGATTTTAAGAATTAGAGAGAGATAGTATAATGAGTGAAATGTTAATGGATTGCTGATGTGATAGTCCATGAAACCTTGAATGGGTATCATGCATTAGAGATGCTCTAAGAATCCAATTACTGAACAACGGTGGATGGTTGGTCACCTCGGATATCAAACTGAGCTGAAACATAATTTATTACAAAAAGGGATCAGACGCGGTAACTGTGGCAACCTTGAAAATGAAAGAGATGCAAATGCAAATGGCACTAAAAAAAATCTATTGCGGATGAATACTAATACCCTCGATAAAAACCCAACCTGGATGCAAAATTACAATTTTAACCATATATTTTCTCCAAATTACACTTTAGTCCTATGACCTCAAAAAATTATAGATTGGCCCCCAAATTTTTAAAATTTACAATTTAGCCCTCAAAGTATTTCAAAATTACAAATCAATCCTCAACTATCTAGAATTTCTAATTAGATCCCTAATATGCAAAATATCAAGCCTAGTCCTCCAATTATTCAGAATCATAAAAATTATATTTTTGGTCCCTTCATTGAAAAATCACCTAAAAACACCATATTCTCGGTTCAATCGATAAAAATCATTTCCAATCACCTACATTGACTCTAATCAACCTTAGGAACAAGAATATAGCATCACTTTTGTAATACCCGCCTGTTTCTGACCTGTATTTTGTAGCATTCCAATATGTCCCGATTTATTCCGTTCAATTTTGATCCTACCAATTGATGTTTGAAGATGTTGATGATGTTAATTTGTCAAAATATTTGGTGTTTAGTTGATCTCATTTTGATCTTGAACGATTGGAGTGTTGAGTGGATGATTAATGATTTTGAAAGGGAGTTACTCGAGTAAGCAGAGAGTGTTACTCGAGTAAAATGGACCATGGATTACTCGAGCAAGAAATTTGGTGTTACTCGAGTGATATGAGGTATCGATTACTCGAGTAAGCAATCTCATTACTTGAGTAAGTCGACCGTCTAGTTGAATTTCTGGGAAAATCTTACTCAAGTAAGAAGAAGTGTTACTCGAGTAAGAGGGGTGTTACTTGAGTAAGGTGGAGTTGTCACTCGAGTGAGCTATACAAATTCGCTGAAATGACGTCGTTTTGGGTAGGGGTCTATATATACCCCACCCAACTCATTCGACCTTACATTATCATTTTTCACTCAAATCACTCTCATTCTATCCAGAAGTCATTTTTGTTGGTTGCCTATCATTACTAAAAATCTGTTGAGGTAAGATTATGCTTCTACACCTATCTTTTCCTCATTTTGCAAGATTTGTTCATATTAGGGGTTGAATAAATTGTTGATAGGTTTGGATTTGTGATGTTTCTATTGGAATGATTGTTAGGGGTTGTTGGATCATGTTATTAGGAGTTGTTTTGATGGATTTGATCATAGATTCATGTTTAGTAGGTTGATTAGAGTCTACATAGGTGATTGAAAACAATTTCTATAGGTTAAATCAAGAGTTGGAAGTTTTGGCTAAATTTCTGTTGCAAGGCCCAAAACTGATATTTTGAATATTCTGGACTAGATTTTTAATTTTGACGGTTTATGGATAAATTTGCAATTTCGGAGAGTTTGAGGGCTTATTTAGGAATTTTGACTACTAGGAGAATTGCTTGGTAATTTAAAAATACTTTGAGGACTGATTTGTAAATTTTAAAAAAACTTTGGGGGATTGAAATGTAATTTTATATAGGTCGGGGGACTAAACTATAATTTTATGTATAGTCTGATTTTTGAAGCGAGACGTTAGATCTTCATTCGAAATAGATTTCTCCGGGTCAATTTCTGCATTTGTATAGCATTCATTTTGGTACCATCACAATACGAACATCATGTCTTTGATTCTGCTATGATAATTGTTTTAGCTTTGTGTTTGGGTCAGCGTGGTTAGCCAGCCATCAATAGTGCATGACTAGGTCACTCAGCTTGGATATTTAGGTGAGTGGAATGACAGCTTCAGACACATATGATGTGTCTTCTAAAACCTATGCGTTTTTGTTGTGTCTGACATATATGTGAAATCTGACTAAGTAAATGGTTGGTTAAATAATAATCTGGCTTATGTGAAGTATTTGATAAGGAAGATTTGTCTGAAAATATTATATATATCTTTATGGAATATTCTGTTGAAAATATTTTTCTGAGACTATTAATCTTTTGGGAATGATTATATATTTTTTGTACGTTTGTCTATTAAAATGATTGGACTCTGAATAGTATGCTATATGTTTTGTATAATATACTCTAAAATATTTTATGAAATTGGTTATTTGTCCTATATGTTATCTGTTACTTATTTGGCTAGTAAATATTTGGGATAATAATAATCTGCCCTTTTATTTCTGTAATTAGAGTATGACATGATGTGCCAGTGGCACATCCACTATTGCCTGTTTGATTCTGCATTTCTGATATTTGATATTTATGGTACATATATATTAATTAATTATTCTGATTCGGGGCACCTTTGGTAAACCAATGTGAACACTTAGCTATCAGGGTAGATGGTAACAGTATGTTTAGCTTAATGCAAGAAACTATTTATAGTGGCAGAGTCCACGTATGATACTGATTCTGATCTGGCCCTTGTCAGACTGTTTAGTATGATATAATTTTTGTCTGGATATAATAAATTTGGTAAGTCCATACTATTGCTCATTTTCCCATAGTATATAGTTTTATAGTGTGACGGGGTGTATCTCGTTAGAGCGCTTAGACTGCAATGCTCACGGATGTACTTAGATAAGTTTTTGTCTGTTACAACTTTAAGACGCTTAGGGTGGACTAAGTACTATTTTGAGCCTCTAAGACTGTCAGTTGTTAGCCCTTTTGAGCCGGACACCATTTAGGCTCTTAAGGCTGCTAGTTTACATTGGTCTGATCTAGTCAGCATGGTTTCAGTATAATACGGAAATATGATCAGTAGTTATCAGATCTGTTAGTTCTATAATTGGCTAACAAGATAAAAATATATGGAAATCTGTTCAGTCTGCATAAAATGAATACGTCTATATGCATGTGTTGGCCCGAAATGGCAATCCAAGAGGGGGGTGAATTAGATTTTTGACTTGTAAAACTTGTTTAAAAACGTTTTTTCAATTATCAAAGTATTCAAGATAAGTAAAAGCAAAGTAAGAACAATTTATCCAATTCACACAAATAATAATGTAAAGAGAGAAGGGATAGATAAATTAAATCCGCGATGTATAGTAGTTCGACCCTCTTAGCCTACGTCCACTCCTCAAGCTTCCCCTTGAGAATTTGAATCCACTAAGACTTTTGCTTCAATGGGTGCAAGATTAAACCACTACAAACTCTTGCTTCCAAGATGCAAGATTAAACCTCTACAAATACAATCCTTGTTTTTTAGACAAATAAGAAAACTATTCCTCTCTCAAATAAAATGATTTTCTCAATAAGGAAGAACGAAATTAATAATGAACACTCTCAAGCAACAATGAATTTGCAAGTGTAAAACTCTCTTGAGAAGTGTATGAATGATTTGCAAGATTGAGTACAAGAAAGCTTGATGTTGTTGTAAGATGTTTGCCAATGGTAAACAACTTATTCTCTAATATGTCTTGAGTGTATTTATAGCTTTCCAAGTCGATATGGCCGTTGGAGGATTGATTGTAGCCATTGTGAGATATAACAACCCTTCATTTAATGCTCTGATGTAGCCTTTAACTCGAGTTATAGAATTGGATTACTCGAGTTATCCATTTGAAGAAAACAGCCCTTAAAGCATGTAGCTCGATTTATATTGTCGGTACTCATTTAGCTTTAACTGATCCACCATTTAAATCGTAGGCTAGATTATCGGGAAACAGTCATTACTAGTACTCTTAGTCTCTGTGGGATACGACACTCGGTACTCAAGTCCACGTATTATAATCAATAGGTGTGCTTGCCTGTTGACTGCTAGCATGATTTTATTTAAACAGACTCTTTTCGAAGACTAAATAGAGAATACAATTTAACACACAATTTTAGTCTGAAACAATAGAAAGAAAAAAATATTTGATAGTAAATTAGAATTAGGTGTGTATAATCTATTAATTTAGTTTTCTTTTTTATTATTTTATTTAGTTGGATTAATAGGTAAGAGTACAATATTTTTTTTTTATACCTAAACTAAGAACACGTGTATTTATAAGTTAATATTTTAATTATATTGAACTAAATTGGATTGAAATCTGCTAAATTGGAAGTGTATTAATAAGTTAGTGTTTTAATTAGATTGAAATCCACTAAATTGAACGTAGATAAGTTTATAAAGGGAATTAAATAAAGGGTAATTCAATAATGTAAAATAGACACTAACTAAATTTTCAGACAACTATAGTAATCTAAATTTTTAGCCCAGGGTAATTCGGTTTTTTTTTTTAACATCTGTGCTTTTAAATATAGTTTGGATATAAATTCTAACTTAATTGATACGATTATATTTCACACAATATTTTATCTTTTAATGCAAACTAACTTAGAAATTGATTGTCATTTCTTCAACTATCCAGCTTAGCTTATATCATGTTGATTCATTTCTTTTAATCCCTGCTCGCCTTGTAACGTCGAATATTCTTGATTTTCTAAATCTCTGCTGTCATCATGACAACATTTATTTCATGCATTATAAAGTTGGCTGTTTTTAAAGTAATTATGTTCCTAAATTTATTTTAGTTTCATTTACTAATTTGTTACTCAAAATTTTGTGAACCCCTCGTAGTAGAACTAGGCCAAGAAAATTCGATTAGAGTTACAATGATCTTGAAATGTTGAACAAAGTAATTACAATTAATCCATAAAGACTTGCATAATAAATCCAGAAAGACAAAATTCCATAAACAGAGTGGTACAAACTTATCAAAACAATAAGCAGAGCGGTAGATGAGATGGAGCAACATTGTGTTCATATTTGTTCATCTAGCAGCATTAAAACCTCATCTGGCTATTTTCAGTGCTATGAATAAGTACAACCAGTCAATCATTTTATTCAAGAATCGAAAGTAGGCTGTTCTCCAGGAACTGTTCACCATCAAAAAGCTGCAGAACCCTGAGAATCCTGCAGCGAATCCAACACCCAAACCAGCGTAAAGACTTGACTTGTCGAAAAATCCTTCATTTCCTTCTTCAGTGTTGCT
This sequence comes from Flueggea neowawraea, assembly GCA_948243855.1. NCBI lineage: Eukaryota > Viridiplantae > Streptophyta > Magnoliopsida > Malpighiales > Phyllanthaceae > Flueggea > Flueggea neowawraea. The sequence continues at coordinate 15,411 of CAODLS010711739.1, forward strand.
TGTTTTGCTAACAGCAATTGTAGGTTCTTGCCTTCTTCTGTCATCTAGGCATTCACTGCTACCACCCAACACTTGATTGGAAGTGGACATCCACAGAGCCCAATGTTCCCCAAATATGGAGCCGAACCAAAGCTTTGCAGTTGGGCGCTTCTTGGAATTCTTCCAGTCAAATTGTTATTTGACAAATCTAAATTACTGAGCAATGTTATATCAGCCAAACTTGATGGGATTTTTACTGAAAGCATATTATGAGACAAATCAAGAACTTCCAGTACATTCAATTGACCGATTTCCTCAGGAATTACTCCAACCAAATTGTTTCTTGACAAATTCAGTGATATTAGTCCCAACAACTCTGTAACTTCACTTGGAATATTTCCGATCAGAATATTGCTCGAAAGGTCGATGATCTTTAATAAGCGGAGTGTTTTTCCATATTCCTGCTCAACTCCTTTCCAAACAATCGATGTGTAGTCAAGATAGATCGCCGTGGAGAAGGAAAACTCGCCGTCACCTACAGGTTTGGAAGTCGAATAATACTCATAGGATATTGTCTTATCGACAACCTGATTCGACACCAAAGTAGTGAGGTTGTTGAGACAGGTTGGTATGGAACCTGACATGTTGTTGAAGGCAAGATCAAATATTTGCTGAGAGGTAAGACGGCACACTGTTGAAGGAAAATTCCCATAGAACTCATTTGACCTTAAACGGAGCACAATCAGATTTGTAAGGATTTCTCCTATCCACACCGGTAACTGTCCAGTTAGCTTGTTTTCTCCAAGATCAAGAAGTTTTAACTCGCCGCAATTCTGCAACGATAAGGGTAGAATTCCAGTTAAATCGTTTTTGCTCAAACGCAATGTTTGAAGCCCTCGGATTGAGCCAACAGAGCTTGGTATTGTTCCAGACAAATTGTTAGCCTCCAAATTGACAATGACTAATCCTCTCAACCGAACCCAACAATCAGTGAGACCTCCTGATAGTGATTATCAGACAAGTCAAGAAAGGTTAAAGTATCATTTGTTGCAGAACAAAGAAAAGACAAGGTTCCTGAAAAGTTGTTTTTCGCGAGATTGAGTGCTGTCGTATGTGAAAGAAACTGTGTTATGGGACCATGAAACAAGTTGGAACTCAAATCTACCGCAGGGAAGTTTGAGAATTCCAACGGTAGGTCCGGAATCTGACCAGATATTTGGTTGAAGGAGATATTCATATGCATTATGGAGGAAGAGAAATTCCAAATCCAGATTGGTATGGTATCTGAAATTTCAGAATTGGAAATATCAAGCTGTGACAGAGTTTCTTGTGTTTGAACCCATTTGGGAAAATCCGGGCCTAACTTACGAGATCTTAACTTGAGAATGTCCAGTTGAAATGGAGGAACCCAGTTAGGACTGAGACTCAGAGCTATAGAGTTATCTGTCAGGTCAAGTAGCTCCAATTTGGAAAGCTTGGATAGACTAGCTTCTGATAGTACTCCATTCAGTGAATTTGAAGAAAAATCCAAGACGGTGAGATTGGAGAGATTCCCTAGGCTTTCACTCAAACTTCCACTGAAATTATTATGGCCTGCAAGCAACTCTATCAATGAAGGAAACTTGTTAAAATCTGGCAAAGATCCGACTAATTGGTTCCCTTCTACATTCAGAACTAGAAGTTTTGAGAAATAATGAAGGGTTTCAGGCAAAGAACCATCCAAAAAGTTATTGTCAAGATTCAACACTCTCAATGACTCGAACTCGGTAATGTCTGGAATTGATCCTACTAGTTGGTTGTTGTTAAGACTTAAAACTTGTAAGGATCCTTTGGAACACTTGAGGTTTTCCAGACTCTCAGCAAGAGATCCAGACACATTGTTATGATCCAAATCTAATGTTTTCAGGCTGCAAAGATTTCTTAAAGATGCTGGTATGGGACCTTCTAGTTGATTAGAGAATAGGTAAAGATATTCAAGTGAAGCCAAGTCTCCAAAAGAATCCGAAATCGGACCTTTCATCTGGTCATCGATGATTTGAACATCAGTAAGAGCAGAGCTTAGATTGAACAACCATGAATGTAATGGGGTGTTGAAAGTGTTATAGATTAGACGAAGGACGGAAAGAGTTTTGGAAGAGTTCACAAGGGACAGAGATGAAGGATTGATTTCAGGAAACTCAGTCATTCAATGCTAGAAATGACAAAGAAGGATAATTTTTGATTGATTGAAGCCAATCTACAGCTTTACCGAAGTCCACTCTGCTCAACTTGAGTAATCTTAGAGATGAAAGATGATCAAGCCACTCAAAGCTGTCTGCTGTCATGTAATCATTGCCACTTAGATCAAGATACTGCAATGCTGAGAGATTCACTAATTGGTAAGGAAGAGTTCCATCTAAGCTATTAGAAGATAAGTTCAGATATGTGAGGCTATGATTTGGACCAATGAAGCTTGGAATGCTTGAGAACTGATTGTTACTAAGATCCAGGTAAGTCAAATATGGCAATTCAAATAAGGAAGAAGCAATTTCACCACTCACAGTATACCAAGTAGAAGCTCCATCAGGTCGTTCTGTGATTACCGGGAGAAGATCAATCCTGACAACATGACCGGTTTGATTGTCACAAACAACTCTGCTCCATTTACAACAATCTTCTTCTGCATCAGTCCATGAAGACAGGATGTTTCCGTAATCGGTAACATTTTTCTTGAAAGTCAAAAGAGCTTGTCTCTCGCTTTCAATGCACCTGACGGTGCCATTTTCGGAACCAAGGCAAAGTCCGGCAGCAGCTAGCAGACACAGCAATAACAGGCAAGTGGATTTACCTGTTTCGCCATCCATGAAGATAATCATGATTGAACAGAATGTTGAAGTCTACCAGAAATATATGACACTATAACGTAGCAATTTAAATTTTGACTCTCCTAGTTTTGAGGCAACTTGGCAAGTCAACGCATTGTTTAAAGAAGTCGTCGGCATTGTCCTGAAGAATTGACAAAGCGTTACTTCTAATCAATATGAAATTCAGAGCTGGCTCTTTTTATTTAAATAAAAAATGGGATGGAGAAAAAAGAACGATATCAAATTAATTATTTCACGTGAAGCCTAACATTGAAACCTGCTATAAATTAATTTGAGAGTTTTCATAATTTAATTTATACTAAAATTATTTTTTAATTTTCAAATTTATATTGATAATAGCAGTTTTCATTTCAATGCTAGGCTTTCAGGGACGGTTTCAGTAGAAAATGATGTAAATTAAGAACTAGCATAAAAGCTTCTAATTTTGCAACAAAATCAATAATAAAATTTCAACGTACATATTATTTTATTCCAGAGTAAAATGGTGATCATGCCAAATTATATGATCAACAGATCCACAGATGAACCCTATTATTTCATGAAGATGGCATAACTTAACAAACTTCTATGGTGACCTGCTTGAGACAAAAAAAAAAGTTGATTACAAGAGAAATCAAGAGCTTCCAACCTTTTTAATTGACCAATTTTATCAGGAATTAATCCTGACAAATAATTTCTTGATAAATTCAGGGAAATTAGCTGAGACTAATCTGTAATTTCACTAGGAACTCTCCCACAGGATTGTTGCTTGAAAGATCAATTAACTTCAGTAATCTAAGAGTTTGTCCATACTCTTGCTCAACTCCTTCAAAGATAATCAGTGCATAGTTGATATAAAATGTTGAATAGGAGCCATCATCATAATAAAACAAATTATAAAAGATAGCTATGGTTTTATCAGAAACTTGATTAGAAGCTATTGCAGTAAATGCCTTCAATTAAATATTCAAGTTGACACAATGTTGAAGGTATGTTTCCATGGAACATATTTCATCGTAGGTGAAGCACAATCAACCTTGTCAAGCTTTCACCAATCCATGCTGGTATCTGACCAGTAAAATTATTGTCTCCAGATCAGTGCAATTTGCCAAAAATGCAGGTAATGCTCCTGTCAAATTGTTGTTCCTCAACTGCAATGTTTCAATTGAGTAGAGCAGCCCCAAAGATGCAGGGATCACTCCTGACAAATTGTTGTGCTAATTACGCAGAGTGTCAATTTTTGGACTTCCATTTTTTAAAATACCAACACATGTTTCAATCCTACAACAATGGAAATTTTTATGTTTGCTTTTGAAAAATGCCACATGTTTTAAACTAGGTATTAAAAATATCATATTCATTTTTATATAAATTTTAATTTTTCATTTTATTTTTTAAACTTTTCTCTCTTTTCAATTTTCTCTCTTCAGTTTCTCCCTTCTGGTCTCTCTCTTCCTCTCTCTCCTCGTTTCTCTCTTTTGGTTGCTCTCTTCCACTCTCTCCCTAAAACAAATCCTAGCCGCTCCTCTTCTGCCGCCATCCACCTCCGTCCTCGTCTGCTCTTCTCTCTTATCGCAGCGTCGTCTCTTCGTCTCTTTCTTCTCGTTCTCTCTTCCGTTCACTTACTTCAATCTCCGTTGTCCTCTCTCGCCTTCAAAACCAGGACTATTGTGAACTATTTATTGTACATAATTGTGAACCATTGTGAACAAAAAAAACAATGTTTTTTAAATGTTAAAATGAACTTCGGCAACATTAAAAAACAAGTTTATGGACATTATATGAAAAAATAGAATATTCAAGGACTTAAAAACAATTTATAACAAAAAAATGCACCTATTGTTGAATAAAAAAACAAAGTATTCTTTGGTTCACAATGATATACACATGCGAGCGAACTATTGTGAACTATTTATTAAGGTTAATACATTTAGAATAATTTTGATAAAAGTTAGGGACCAAACCATATTTTTTTTAAAAGAAAGAAACACAACAGAGAACCCTAGCCGTCGAACCCGAAGACCCGAACCCTAGCCCCTTTCAGCCTTTTCCCTACTGCACCACCACGCCTGTGCCACTGCCGTCGTCGATCAGTGTCGCCTCTGTTGTTGTTGCCGCTGAGAGACGAGAGACCAAGATTGATGAGACTCACAACGACAAGGGATGACTAACAACCGATAGGAACGAAACAACGACGATCTCGAAACTGTAATATCCCGTACTTTGCAATTATGATCCCTGTAGTTTTCAAATTTGACCTTGAGGACCTTTGGAATATCAATGGATGATGTTTGATGTTTATGATGAAATCATGTTAGGTTGGATGTTGTTAAGTTTTGGGAATAATTCGAGACGAGTTCGGCAGCGAGAGAAGTTGAGAAGGGAGAAGCAATGCATCTTACGTACGTAAGGCCAGGCCTAATGTACGTAAGGCATGTAAGCTTCACATACGTGAGAATTAGGTTTCACGTACGTGAGCTGGGTTTCGATGATGATTCAAGTACATGAGATTTGGGTGTGACGTATGTGAGGTCGGGTCTAGACACGTACGTAAGGGTTACCTAACATACGTGAGACTTAAAGTGATGTATGTGAGCTTCGATCTGGCAGTCCTTAAAGCGTTCAACAACCCGACTTTCTCATTTATTACTCTCCTCAATCACTCAAAACTCTCTCAACTCGTCTAGGACTTTTCAGCTTAGTTCGTCTATCATCCATAACCATTTTGTGAGGCAAGATTACATCTCTTTCTTGGATTTAACTTCTCTTTCATGCATTAATCTATAAAATCCGTTTTGGTCCAATTGGGTCTAGGGTTCGGATTTTTGGATGATTTTGCGTTAATGGATGGTAAGGGTTGTTAGATTAGACTTTATTGAGGTTAAAGGAATATGATTTGAGCTGTCGAATTTGATGAGTTTGTATGTGGGCTAGGGTTTTGGACAGATTTGCTTAATTTCTCCAAAATTTTGAGTTTGTTTGTTGGATTTGTTAGTTGATTAATGTTCCTAAGGTTGTTTGGCAACAATGTGTACGATTGGTAACATCAGGTATTGATCGAATCGAAAGTTCAGTAGTTTTGATAATAAATCTTTGTATTTTTAGCATTTCTGTAAATTTTGGAAAGTAGGAGTCAGATTCGTAATTTTTGTAAGTTGGGATCCAGATTTGTAATTTTGGGAAAGTTGAGGTATAGAATGGTAATTTTTGAAAAGTTGGGGACTAACTTGTAATTTTACATGTTAAGGATTAAATTGCAATTCCTTAGAGTTCAGGGATGAATTTAGGAATTCTAACTTATGGAGGACCTCTTGGTAATTTGAGGATACTTTGAAGACTATATTGAAATTTGCCAAGTTTTAAGGACTAAAACATAATTTTACAGTGGTCGGGGACAAAACTTTAATTTTACATAGATTATGAATTTATGATCGAGAGTGATGGATTCACGTTCGATATATGTATTTAGCGGCTATGGAAGTTTGCATTGCATTTGTATATCATGCATTCGGTATAGGTCACAGTACCACATTTTGATATATGTCATGTTTGTACATGTTCAGCTTCCAGTTCCTGCCAGCGAGGCCAGCTAACGGCTAGTGGGGCTTGACTGGTGATTTAGCTTGGACATTCAGGTGATTCAGCTTGGATATACTTTTATTTTATCGTATGTTTTTAAGTAACAAATGTTTTGATTAAATAAATACTTTAATCAATTGCCTTGGGTAGTATGTTATGATCCATAAGGCTTGTGCGAGATGGGTCGGGCTCTCATAGACAGTTCGTCTAGTACGCCGGTCGCAGGCCCGCAACGGATAGTGACAAAGGTAGTATCAGAGCCATAGGTTTCAAAATTTTGGGGTCGGTGTGGATCTAATGTATCTTTGATTAAGTCAGTTCGACTTTGCATCTATAAACCTTTTGATCTATGGTTGGTACTGTGGTTAT
>CAODLS010711801.1:0-15157 GCA_948243855.1 Flueggea neowawraea
GACCATTTGCAATGATTATTCATGTTTCCTGATGAATATCATGAGAGCACCAGTCTGGATAAAGAGTTGGAAAACAGAACATGTGATATACCTGCCCATCATGAGTTATCTCTAAGCTTCCTGGTTGGTGGATAAACGGTTCCCCATCTATCTGAACTGGGAAAGAGCTTGAAGCATGTATTCTTATGACACAACCTTGTGCTAACCTCCTTGCCTGTGAAAGTCCGACCTGCAGAGTGGACCAAGAGCATTAGACTCTGTAAAGACAAGTTTAATAAATACTCAAAGCAGTAGTCGCACAAAGCATCACAGATGTCTTTGGGAATTGAACTGCTTTTATTGCATCTTTGGCTTCTGATGTGACATTTTAAATTGTTAGAGGAATGAGGGGAATGCGGGAAGGCACAGTCAGTGAGACCATCTCTCAACGTTGATGATCCATCAACTTCTCTTACTTATCAAAAAAAAAAAATCTCTCCCTGGCTGGAAGTGACAGCCAGGAAGATTTTATGCTCTTGTTAAAAGAGCGTAAGAAAAACTTTATGCAGGTTGGGCTGTCCAAAGCATCATGACTAGATTGTTCAGAGAGAAAACAATTATAACTGCTCATCATTGAATGAATATTACAATTGGCGCGGGTCAAATGAAAAATTTTTCACTCCCTCCAAAATACTGGGATCTAAACAGAAACTAAATTATATAACCTATTATCTGAATTCATTTGTTCTGAGAACAAGTTGATTTATATATCAAGATTCGAGATACAGGAATTAGGTGAAAGGGGCAAAGCAAAAATAAAGAAATATTACAAGGAAAAGAAGACACAAAAACCAAACCTGAAGTTTGCCCAGGTGCCATGCTCCACGGACAGATACAACCTCAAGCATTTTATCTTGCATAGACTGAAGGCTAAAATTGTCATCATGCTCACAGTCATTTTGCCAAAGATCTACTCCACCCATGTAGCTGCCAATATTCAGCACAATTAAGCCCTCACAATCCTAGAGGGAAGATAAGATAAAAACCACAATATTGAACAAGATATCCAAAATCAAGTTTGCAATTGAATTATAAAAGAAATTTAAACTTTTGAACACCTTTGGAATCTGAATGTCTTTCCCATCTACTTCAAGCCAAACTTGCCAGGGTAAGTCAGCACATGCTCTGTCCATCATATCCCTTGCACCTTCTTTTGCATATCTCAATTTATTTACAAACTGCAGTTACAAATACCACTATTGAAGACAATAAATTCTGAAAACTGGATTACTACAACATAGAGGAGACAAGAAAAAAACTAATATCAGATGAAACAATCAGGGAATTGCACGTCTTCAACTTTACTATAAATGTCCATCTATTATCTCGTTCAATATCACCTGACATCCTTTCATGTTGCAAGATACATTATCAAACACAGAATCATGTTGCAATGACAGATACAGTCCAGAATTTAAATGGCAAAAGCCCCATGAACGATTACTATTAACCAACTAGAGAGTGACTGAGAAAAAAGATAAGAGAGTAAAAGCAACATCCACTAGAAAGAGATACAGACTACCTGAATACTGAAATTCTCAGGCTTTTCCTGCCTAGTTACATGGAATTCATATGCAAGTTTAGTATCACATCCAATACCTGCAAAAGAACCATATGATTCCATAATAAGAAATGCTTGACAAACTCATGCAACAGACCAATAAACTGATAAGAGAAACATTAGGACTCTACCTAAATAGTTCATCATGAATTTGGATTGCCCTTTTTCCAAACATCCTTCTGCATTCTCTTCCCTAATATTTACTCTCCAGCGGTCTACCATTGTAACTGCAGCATGGTCAATGTCATGCAGAAGAACAATTAAACTACCTTGTCCATTAACTGTAGAGAAACCTCGACCCCATTGCAAAACTCTTGACAGATCATTTCCTGTTCCAAGGGGAAGAATGGAAACAGGTGGAGGAGAGTCAAAATTATGCCTCTCAATGGAATCAAGTACCCATCCAACAGTGCCATCTCCACCACACACCAAAACTCTGAAGTATGGCACATCAGAAAATAACTTCTATCCAACCTCAGGACCTTGGGAAGTGCTTAATTCAAATACCTGCAGGGAAAGAAAAGGAGGTCATTATAATTTTCCACACAAATAAAAGTAAGCAATGGAAATAAGCAAAAACAAGCACATGTGACCATCAATAACTTTAGAAAAGGAAAATGAAAAAGAACTTTTCTTCCTTCATCGTTTCAACTAAGCAGTTGATTCAACAAGATGAGAAGCAAAAAGGGAAAACAGAAAAAGAAAAGATAAGCATGCTAAAAAATTTCAGATGCTTAGTTTGTATTGAGTAATGATCATATATAGTTAGGAAACAAGATCTTATATGAAAGTAGATTATGAAAATTCAAAACTTCCAAGAGTTGGAAACACAGTCCTTATAATCACATCAGATAATTTTCATACTACATATAGCTTGCAATTTTGTTTAACTGGGAACATGATTGTCACCATATTCATCAAACGAATGACCAAGAGGAGTTGTTAAAAATTAAAAAAATACTAAATGGAAAAATATTAGGATCATCAAAGAATTCAAGCATCACCTGCACAGGATTCAAGAGCATGTTCAGTCTCCTTCGAAGAGAAGGCCCATGTTGCCCTCCACTTTTGGAATTAATAAAGACTAACAGTGGTCTTGCATCATGCGGTAAATTAACCAATGAGTACTTCTTCGCTTGCCCAGAGATTGTAATTCTGCCTTTAATTTTCAACCCATTAGGAGTATTCTTTGCCCTGACATCCTTCTTTGAGCAGTCGTTGCTCTTTGCTCTGGTGGATCTGAGACCAATACACCCACCCAATACATATTCCAGAGTACTGTTGGTAGCTGAGCTACTCTGCAAATTGCCATTAACGAAACGAATGTTTCCATGCCTACCCCGTTTTGCGCTTTGATCTCATCTGCCCATTAACAGAAGGGCCTGTTGTTTCCTCTCTAATATAACCTAAACCGCTTTGTTCATCAATTTCTTTCACACAAAGTGGAGACACGATGATCCTTGTAAGAGGACCCAAATCACAAAAATTACCAGATTCTTTTGACATCTTCAGATGACATTTAACATGAATCAAGCGCTGACACCATAAGCACTGCCATGTAGGAGAAGCATCAATTAAAGGAACACCACATGGTTCATCACAGTAAAAGCAGAAGGCCGACATCTCAGGGTTCTCTTCAATGTTAAACCATCTTTCAGACCAGTGGTGCCGAACATGACTAGAACCAGCTTGTGCCACACACTTGCAATCTTTGGCTGCAAATTCTGAACAATAGTAATGAGCTGCCACGCTACAAACAGCACAACGGAGGACAGAAGTATACAATGGAGTTTTCATGCCAACAGATTGAACGGAAACCAAAGAAGTCAAGCAAACACAACATGTAGAAGGTTGCCGACCATGAGCTAAATCTTCCATCCATATATGACAAGATCGGGGAACATTTAGCTTCTTCCAAACCTCTTTCTTCGCCCTGGCAGCCGCTTTCACCCAATTTAGCGATATCTTCCTCTGCAATTTAAGAAAACCATAACCAATAACAAGAAGTCCCAGCACCGCTGTAACTAACCATCCAAAAAACCACTGATCATAATCATTAAAGCAGGTGAGCACCCGTACAAATGAAATTCCCAACTCAATCATCTAGAACCTATTTCACCAATGTCATCCCGTATACAATAACTTTGCCAACCAATCTAACGTCATAAAGCAGCACCAAAAATACAGCACAGATAAAACCTAACCAAAAAGACAACCTGATCATAAGTTAGTCGCTAGAAAAAAAATTTAAAAATACATTAATAATATGTCTATCTGTTTTAATTGCTGCACAATCTATACATCATGAATCGATTATCGAAAGATTCGACTCAATCATTCACGGATAGAGACATTCTACAAGTATCCAAAGCATTAAACAGTCCGTATACGGCCAAATCTATGATATTCAAAATAAATCCCATATTCATCAGAAATTATCAAATAGAATGATTAAAGAGAAGCAAATCGCGACAATACAAAAAGAATAATTATCAAAAACACAAATAAATAAAAATTAAATCAAAAAAAGAAGGAACAACTTAGATCTAATCAAAAGCCAAGGAAGCGACGACCAACCGTAACAGCGTGAAGAGGGATCCGAGCGTACGAGAAGGGTGAAAGCGACGAAGAGAGACGAAGATCCAGAGGCGTGAAAAAGGGGATTGATTAATAGTGATTTTGATTTTGAAGCGCCTTTTATAGGAAACATATATATAAATGTTGAGGTGGGAGAGAGAAGTGGCGGGATTTGGATTTTTAGTTTCTTAAGGAGCGCAATGAACGCGGCATGCCCATTCCCATAGGACGGACCGTCGTTTCCTGATGGACGCAATGCTCCTGCTTGTTTCTTTGTCTGCCGTTGTATTTACCATTATACCCTTGTTTTTCTGTTGAAGTTTAACTAACTGTCACCTCTTTTGGACTTTTCCATCTGCTTCAGAATTCAATCCAAAAACCAATATCCTAGGACGTGAGATATTTCTAAATTACTTCTCCAACTTTTAGAGAGTTAAAAAAATATTCTCCCCAAGAGAAAACCATAGGTTATATCTATCACCCAAGTTTTTGAGGTCGAAGCTATAAATAAACCCTCCAACTTATAATTTATTTTCTTTGAACCCTTAATTTGTTAAACTTCCTATTTTGTCCATTAACTTGTAAATTCCATCATATTAAAGTCAAATTCGTTAAATAAGACATGTAAGATAACGTTGTTACTCAAGTTGATGGCATGTCATGTGTTTCACATTTTTTGTTTTTAAAACTATTTCCTTTATCCATTATTGCCAATTCTCACTTAAAATCAATAATATAAAAAAAAAAGAAAAGAATATGACCCAGAATAGTCTTTCATAATCTAGTAACTAAACCAATATTTGTCCAAAATAATATATTTTTTTCAAAATGATGATGATATAGTTTTTGCAAAATGATGTTGAAATTATATCAATTATAGGTATTCTGTAGTAAACTTAGCACTACTTTGAATCGTTACAATCATTAAAATCTAAGTGTCGTTTCCTTAACCATTAAAATCTAAGTATTTGGAAGTTGCACTATGCATACTGCATTTTTTATTCTACAAATCCAATTTTCTTTTTATCCAATACGTAATGAAAAATCAATCATAAAATTCTATAATTTCAAATCTCCATCATGCTACTCATTAATCCCAGAACCTTGTAGTCTTGAGGCATGAGTTCTAGTTTTTTACTCTTAATAGGAAGTTTAATGAGTTAAAGAGCTCAAGGGGAAATACGTTATAAGTTGGAGGGTTTACTTAAGAGTTCAACCCAACTTTTTCTTAATACCGTTATCTGATGTGGACAATTTAACAAAAATTATTTTAATTTGGCTTTAATATGATGAAATCGACAAGTTAAAAAACTCATTACGAAGATTATAAAGTTAGGGGGTTTAACGAGAAAAAAATTATAAGTTTAGGGTTTGACGACCAACACACGTGACACCCTATGTTAACACTTTAGCACTTAACTAGACTCATACCCACGCTGTTGCGGGGGTTTGGAATTTATTATATATATTCTATATAAACTAAAAATTTATTATATTAAATTTATTATATTTAAAATTTTTAGTAAGATAATAAATTTAACTAAATCTAAAAAAATAAAATATATAATCTTAAAAATGTTAGTTTGGATTATTTTAGTTAATTAAAAAGAACGGATAAATAAATAATGTTTAGATTTAGGATACATGACATTGATAAATTAACAGATTTTGTTTTGCAACAGAAGATACAAGATTGGATAACATTAGGTCCACGATATACAATTAAAATAAGTAATTATTTAAAATTTCTTATTGTAAAATGATTATATATTTTGGAATATCTACAAATTGATAATTAAATTTTTGCAATGAACCAATACCTTGCGAATATATATCGTGTTAAAGAGATCAACATTAATATATACACTTTCATTTCCCCTCATACAATGCTTGAAATACTCAAGTAATCAACCATATGCAAATTCAACTTATAACGAATGCAATAAGAAAATCTACTTTTTTTCTTTCTATGTAATGAGATTTTAAGCTGAATATAAAATTAAAAAAATTTCTAATGTTTCTTTAAACAATATTGATGCATCTTGGTAATAGTTCATGCTCCCCAATGGTGCAACATTTTCCGGTCATCATGGCATCATCCAAATCCTACATGAAAAGAAAAAAATTAAATAGTCACATGTCAGATGTCTATATAATTTTGCAAAAAATAAATGCATCTTTAAGTTTGACATTGTTATTTATATATCTTGTAGTTAAATAAGATTAAAAAAAAGGAAAATTAATCGAATTGCCCGATGGATTGAACAAAATTATGGAAATAAAATTATTTACACCACAAAATCCTATATAGCAAAAACATTTAAACCTCAAATGTGATGTTGTGACAACAATCAGTATGTCGCCACTACTACCATATTTATCAGCTTTTTTTTGTTTTAATCAAACAACTTTACCCAATTCTAGACTTTAAAAATGCAATGAGAAATTTATATAACTAAACAACATAGTACGCATTATAGGATCAAGAAAGAGCACCTCCTCTCCACAATTTTATTTTTTTTCATATGTTTAATTTGATACTTCTAATTTTAAAAGTACCTAAATTCAAACCATATTCGTACCTCGGGGTCTTGATTTCACTGTGACGATAACATGGTGTGTGTGTATATATAGTGGTTGATTAAATGTTTTGAGTTATTGATTCATTATTTAGGGAAGAATATCTTGAAAATACAGTTGATCCTAATGAGAATGACAATCCAAAAAGAGGTGAATTGAAGTTTTAAAGATTTTAAAACTTTGTTGAAAAATTTTTGCAAATCAAAGCAAGTAACAAAGTTCTTTTACAAACAAAATCAAAATTAAATGCAGAAGTAATAAAATCACCAATTCACAAACAAAATAAATCAAATGCATGGTAAAGTAAAGAGAGTAAGGGAGAGAGAAAATAAAGTCTTAATTTATAGTGGTTCGTCTTTTTGACCTATGTCAACTCCTATAGATCCAATAGAGAATTTCAATCCATTAACTCCTCACTTGTGGGTGGATGGAAACCATTTACAATACTTATTTTTGCGGGCTCAACAAGCAAATCGTTACACCTTATTTTAAGGCAAAACAAAAAAAAACGAATTCCTAGTTTGTGTACGCTTAACTAGAAAACCGTATTCCTAGTTTTTTGCAGGCTCAACTAGAAAACTGTTACCACTTGTTTTAGAACAAAACAAGCAAACCAAACCTCTAGTTTTTACGAGATCAACTAAGAAACCGTTCACCTCTAGTTTTCTAAGGCTCACAAGCAACCATTCTTATTTTTCTAAGGTTCAACAAGAAAACATATCTATCCCAAGCAAATATCATTGCTTGTTACAAAAGCAATCCAAGATTATAGCAGATTAAAGCTCACACCAACCCAGAAATGTGTTTGCAAGTGAATAGCTCAAATGGGTCAGAAAGGTAGAGAAGAAAGTGAAAGTAAATAGCTAGCTTAGCACAGGTCTCTTTCTCCTTCCTTCTATTCTAGGATGTCTATTTATAGCTACTCTTAGAATTTTAGCCGTTGGAACCCTCAAAGTAGCCGTTGTGAGGGAATAAAAAATTCTGATTTAAATTGATGTCACCGTCACCAACGTGTGATATTGATATTAATGTGCATTCTTCAAATATAACGTCAGAGATCAACGTGCGTTGTAGACCGTTCCATATGCGTTGTCTAAGTTTTAGTATCTACTACTTTGTGAAAGCCTTCATCTGCGCGCTTAGACAATAAACAACGTGCGTTGATCGTTCTATCTGCGTACTTTGTGGCTTGATCTACGTGCATTTTTCTTAGTTCCAGACTATGCACTTTCACCCAGACACTCATCAACGTGCTTTGTTCATTCTTTTATGCTCGTTGTCTTTTTCAAAGTTTACACCTTTAATTATGACTTCACATTGTATGAGGAATATTCAAATTCAAATCCCGAGGAGGGTCTCAACTTTGTCGTCATCTGAAGCTCATCAACGTGCATTGCTACCCATCCACGTGCGTTGAGATTTCCATTAAAGTTTGCATCAATAATACATCTACGCGTGTTGTTACAATGCTCAGATCATTCGACAACGTGTGTTACACCTCATTTGCATGTATATATCCTTATCTGCGTGCCTTGTTCTTACTTTTGAGTGCTTAGATCAATGTATGACACTTTCTGCTTGTAGGTTCAACACGTCTACGTGCGTTATATACTCTTACGTTTGTAGTTGCTAGTTTTGTGTGCAACAACATGTGTAAATCAACAAGTATGTGCATTGTAGCCACGAATCACAGAGTCTGTAACTTTGCACATTTTTCATAGATGTTTTGTACACATCATCATCAAAATTGAAGTCAACATATCTCATGCTAATTTATTTTCTATATTTAATATTATAAACTTAAATAGCACTATTTTGCTTTATTTTCATGTTAGATTAATTTGATTGGTTTCAATTCTATGTGCAGATACATACTCTCAAAAATATATTTAGTATGAATGTAATTGTGTCCTTGGAATTTGATTTATTTCCATAACATAAAACATTACTCTATTGTGCCCAGTATTACCTTACAAAATTGTTTAGTTGATGGCAATTTCTGACGTGAACACTCGTATAATTTATGTGACTAATGATTTTGTTTCCATTATCTAATACACATTTCTCTTCTCTTAATTTGCCACATGTCATTAATTCAGTTAACGTATACCATTTTATATTAATATATAGATATATATTACTATGGGTTATATGACACTCAAAAATTCTTAGGGTGATAATTTAGAAATGCTCACAACTTCAAGAGATAATTTATATCTTAGGGCAAAACTACTGCCCTTATAGTAGAATTAAAATAAAAAAATTCCTTCAAAATGGGTTTTTATAATTTGCTATTGAAAATTTTAAAATTAATTTTACAAAGGAAATATTTAACAAAAACATAAAATAAACACATGATTATATTTTGTTGTTCTATTAGGTTAATTCATATATCGTTAATAAAATTATTATTAATTAATATTAAAATTATGTTTTAAAAAATGGGGCTTTTTTCTAAAGAGAAAAAAATGAGGCATTAATTGTTTAATAACTAATTGAATTAAATTAGAAAAAAACATATAAAATTATGACAGTTTCCATCGCATTCTTAATTTCTCAGCACCTCCGCTGAATCCCACATTTTTTTTCTAAAAAAGAAGGGTCAAGCACACAAATATTATACTTTAATAAATGAAATTACACAAATACAACATACCCAAAAAGGAAACAACAATACAACATGCACTTTTAATACTTGCAAAAATACAACACTATAAATATCACGAAAAAAGTGACAAAACACAGATTCAATTTCCAAATTAAACTCAAACTCAAATCGCTTCAGAATTCTAACCAAATCAAAATCCTTCCAAGGCAGTAACCTTCCATAAACATCTCCAGATCGAATTTTCAACACCGATCCATAGAAAATCTACAACACCGATCGAAGCAGTCATACAAACAACTATGATCAAAGACGACTTTATCCGAGATTGAGTTTGAGTTCAAATTTGTGAGTGCACGACGCCGATCGAAGAGAAATACAGGTACGACATAGTTGATAATGAGTACACAACACATTTGTGATGATTTATTTGATATCATACTGCACATCACATCAATACTTGTCTTTGATTTTACTAGAAAATTGATTCTATTTAATGGAAACAACACGAGTACACTACACATAGATGATGATTAGATGTTCGACATCATAGCTGCAATTTGATAGTTGTCATTGACGATATTGAAATCTTAAATCTATTAGACCAGAAGAGACCAATCAGAGTACAAAATGAGTGCACAGTTCAATATGGTGTCAAACACCACTGGCAATCATAATTTCTATAGCAGTGTTATTTGAGCACAAACTGAGCAAATATAGAGTACAATACAGAGTCTGCTGCACAAATAAAAATGAGTACAACATGAGTACATATCAAGTACAGACTGAATTAAGACTGGCTATGGACTTATTTATTATGTTACTAAGTACAAGTGGAGTACAAACAAATTAAATGTTTTTCTTATACATAGTCTATTACACAACATATTACATTATCAGAAATGTATGTAACAAGAGTACATATCGAGTACAGATTGAAATAAGAATATGGCACTGCATTTCATTAGTATGTTAATGAGTACGATGCGAGTAAAAATGGAGTACATGCTTCTTTTCTAACATGTACTATTGTTTCATATTTCAGGGACACAACTGAAAAATGGAAGAAATAGCTATAATACTACAACATGGTGGAGAACAGGATACTGATAGGAATTACAACAATTTCAGTGTAAGAGGGATGCAACTGCAAAGCGGTTATGACTATGCCAAAATTTTCCAATCAATCTACAGTCACTTGGGGATAAAAAGTGGGAACAACACAATCAGCATCAAGTATCAATTGGACAGAAACTACCTTGCATTCCAAATTGATGATGATTTGAGCCTCTCATTCTGTATTAAACTGAAAAAGAATAAGAAAAACTTCACAAAATACCCTCTATTCATCACAATAATAGAAACTCAGCCACTCATGTTAGTTGATGATGATGAAAGCACACTAATTGCAATAGATATGCTCATCTCAGACGTAATTGAGTGCATAACAGACCTAGTTTGTCTACCAATCAATGCAGAATTTAGGATAACTAAATCAAGCACATAAGATATGTTTGAATTCACATCAATAGTCATAAAAGATCTCATTGACAACATGAGAACTGCTTCAGACAAGGAGGACAGTGAAAACAGTGAGGTTGAAGTTGCATTTGACATTTATAATGCCAATCAAATTCAAATAAAAGAGGGGTAAATATTCAAAGACAAAGAAACAACGAAAGCAACGATCAAATACTATGCATTGACCAATCACTTTCAATACAAAGTGGACAAATCATACAACAGATTCTACTGTGTCAATTGCATTGACAAAGACTGCAATTGGTATATCAAGACTTCATTTGTGTACAAAACGAGTATATTTAGAGTATGAGAATTCAACAACCTACACACTTGTTCAATCCAATCAAGATTCAATAGCAATAGGCAAGCCACTTCCACCTTTATTGTTGAACTGATTAAGAAAAAGTATGTCAATATAAAGATAGCTTATGGCCCGAGACAAATAAAAGATAGCTTATGGCCCGAGACAAATAAAAGATGATATGATAAACACCTTTAGGATTAAAACCAACAATGTCACGATATGGAGAGCTAAGGAGAAAGCACTGGAGCTAGGGCTTTCAATTTTTGACACAACCCGATTACACGACATAACTCCACACAGTTAAACGGGTTTAGGTTGACCATAAACGGGTTCGGGTCATAAATGGGTCAACACGAAAAAAAGGGTTCGACTCGTTTAACTCGTTTTACTTAATTAGGTTAAATGGGTTAACGAGTTACTCAACCCCTTTACAACTAGCAGATCCGTTTAACCTGTTTACTTAATTTCTTTTATGAAATATTTAATTTATTATTCTTATTATATGTATTAATATATGTGTATATATATACGTATATATATATATATATTGTATTTTATAGGTGCAAGAAAAAAAATATGAAGATTATTAAAAATGATAGTTATATTTATTTATAATTAAATTTATTAAAAAAATTGTTTCATATTTTATGTTTGGAATTATAACTTTTTAATGGACATTGTAATTTTAGTTGTTTTGTATTTGATTTACCTTTATTTAGAATATTATTGTGTTGGTGGATATTATAATGAATATTTAGTTGAAGTTATTTTAGTGTTAATTATGTATTTGTTTGTGTATTATAAATAGGTTAAAAGTGTTAACTAGATTATATTTATACGTGTTAAATCGGTTAAACATGTTAATTAGATTATATTTATACTTGTTAAATAGGTTAAACGTATTAAACAGGTTAAATGTGTTAAATAGGTTAAATGTATTAAATAGGTCTTATCGTGTTAAACGGGTTAACCCGTAACACATGACCTGTTAACAATAAACATGTCATGTTGTGTAACCCGTTTATTAAACGGGTTGTGTTCGAGTTGACGTCAAACGGTTCAGGTCATAAACGAGTCAACCCATTTAAAATTTGGGTCATAAACTGGTTGACTCATTTAAACACGACAACCCGAATTGCCACCCTTAACTGGAGGAAGTACTCGACAACCAATCAAAATCCTATCATGAACTATCGACCTACTTATATCTACTGAACGTTATAAAACCAGGATCCATCATGCAATTGGAGAAAAAACCAGATGGTACATTCTTGTATCTTTTCATTGCACTTGCTGCTTCAATTGAAGGATTGATACATTGCCGACCAACTATTGTTATTGATGGAGCTTTCATAAAATCAACATATGGTGGAACTTTGATCACAGCGTGTACACACAGTGGTTGATTTAGAAAATTATGCTGCATACACATGATTTTTTCTAATGTTCAAAAACGTGTATGACTACAGATCACGAATGTTCTTTATTTCAGACATACATGAAAGTATCACAAAAGGAGCAGCTACTGTTTATCCCAGTTTTGGACACTATGCTTGTACATATCACATTTTTAAAAACTTGAAGACAAAATTCAAGAAGAAAACCAAGAAAATGTCTAGGTTGTTCATGAAAGCAGCAAAAGCGTACACTATACATAAGTTCAATCATTATACGACAGAACTGGGAAAGTTGGACAACCAAATATAACACTATCTAAAAGAAGACATTGGATACGAAAAATGGGTAGTTCTGTATGCAACAGGACATAGACGATATGTTATGACATCGAACATTGCAGAATCCATGAATGCCACAAACATGTAGCAAGAGAGCTTCCAATTAAAGTCTTAATTGAAACTTTGAGATCATTGGTGTAGGATTAGAGCCATACAAACAGGGAGATAGCAACAAGAACATCTACCATACTAACAGAAAAGTATGAAAAAAAAAGATGCTAAAGAACATAACTTATGTCACCACTATGCAGGTCAACTTTCTATTGCAATCCTCTCATTATTTATACGAGTGCAACCAAAGTACAAATAGAGTACACTATATAATATCTCTTAGCTATTAACTAAAACGAGTACATTACGAGTACATAATGTTACTTTCAAAGCCAAACCCTTCTAATGAGTTAGTTAAAATTTTTATGACTTGAAGATTCATTTGACTACAATAATAGTACAACTAGTTTAGCTTACAATTTTTTTGCAAGTATATGAAGAGTGCATAACGAGTACATAATGTATTTTGCAGGTAAAGCCATCATCTGACAACATTTACATGGTTAAAGATAGCCAGGAAATGCTTGTTATGAACCTGTATGAACAAAAATGCACATGTTATAGGTTTTAGATAGGTGAGTTCCCATGTGTACATGCATTAGCAGTAACTGCTAAAAAAATAGACACATAAGGTACTTCAGGCATCATATACTCCATTTGTCTATCCAATTCTTACAATTCAAACAATTCCAATACCAAATGAAGTAAAAAAGGATATAGTATTGGAACCAATTGGAAGAAGCAAACTAGGAAGATGTAAAAAAAAAAAGAAGAATCAAAGCTGCATTAGAACAGAAGTCAAAAAAAACATTGCAGCAAATGTGGTCATGCAAAGCACAATCGAAGAACATGCAGTAACAAGCCGACAAAATGATCAACAACAAATATACTTACATTTCATAATACAATTTAAAGAATTTACATTTATGTTCATTCAAAAGATACTTGAAACTAAAATACTAATATTCACATTACATTTGTTATTGTTCATCTATTTCAAAACAAATCAGTCTTGTGCATCTAGCTTCATGACTCTTCTTCAACATCATTTTCAACCTGATTATCATGCTTCATTTTGCCATAGTGATAGAACAGACAAGCAAGCCTCTTACAATAAACATTAACATCAAAATCCTTTAACAAATGCTTACCCATGACAAAGTGCTCCACATTGGCAAAGGTAAAAGCACCACAATCATTGTGAAGGGAAAAAAATTTAAGAGAAAAACACAATGTGAGAAGAGTACAAAAACTACACTAAAATAAAAATACTTACACTTTACTTTGCTCAGGAATGCCAATAACCATCATAGTATACACATGCTCATCAGGGCTTTTTAATTGTAAACTAGGATACTTCCTTGAGCCCCATTTATTGGAAAGAGTCTTATACTTGCCAATAATGACACTATGAGCTTCCAAACACTCATAAACACTATTATCATGCTCATCACTCCGGGTGGAATCATAAACAAATAGAATTCTCTTAGACAATGAAAACCTCACCAAAACCAATGATCGGCATGATGAACCGGAATGAGAGCACTATCAACCTTGTCCCATGAAGTGTTAAAAGGCATTGCAGTCCATTTATGTAGCTGGCAATCATATCATCTGGACTAAAAATAGTGCCACTCCTACCACACTCAACATAAGCAGCGTACATATCCTTAACGTATTGGTCAGAAATGTAGTCAGCGGTCGTAAATTTTTTCTTCAGATTCCCATACTTGCCATTTTTTCCTCAGGTAGTAAAAGAGGGAATTAATATGTTGTAGCCACCAAAAAAACAAAACACACAAATGAGTACATAATGAGTACAAATAGAGAACAAAACTTGACAAAATAAAAACATACATACTGAAGACCACATATAACGACCACGATACGACAAGTCAACAAGCTAAGTCTTAGACTTGATTATCTCTTTACCAAATACAAAAATAGGGTCAAGAACATCAACCTCATCACTATACAATTTCTCCCTAAAAAACCAAACAAATAAGTAAAATAAAGAAATAATAGAAAGCATATGAAACAAAACAAACAAAAAATAAGAAAACTTACTTCCTTTTCTTGTCAAATCCAATAGCCAACCATGCATGGTAATAAGATCTCATGCCAGCATCAACTGAATCAAGTTTATCGTCCAAAGGAAAACCACCTCGAAACAAGCTGTT